>PVHT021183634.1:35125539-35169861 GCA_004024745.2 Catagonus wagneri | reverse complement strand
GTTGCGGGTTCGATCCCTGCCCTTGCTCAGTGGGTTAACGATCCGGCGTTGCCGTGAGCTGTGGTGTAGGTTGCAGACGCGGCTCGGATCCTGCGTTGCTGTGGCTGCGGCGCAGGCCAGTGGCCACAACTCCGATTAGACCCCTAGCCTGGGAACCTCCACATGCCGCGGGTGCGGCCATAAACCCGCGGCCATAAAATGACAAAAGGCAAAAAATAAATAAATAAATAAATAAAGGACACATTGAACTTCTTTGCTCAACAGATAATGACTCCCAGGCTTTGAAGAACTTATGGTTTCCAAAGGAGACAGGTTGGGGGGGTGGGGGGATGGGCTAGGGGTTTGAGATGGAAATGCTATAAAACTGGGTTGTGATGATCATTGTACAGCTATAAGTGTGATAAAATTCATTGAGTAATTACCAAAAAAAAAATAAAGTAAAATTAAGTACAAGAAAAATGGTGGCCGTGGAGATAAAGAGAAATGGACTTTTTTTTTTTTTTTGTCTTTTTGCCTTTTTATGTAGAGCCGCACCTGCGGCATATGGAGGTTCCCAGGCTAGGGGTCTAACAGGAGCTGCAGCCGCCGGCCTATGCCAAAGTCACAGCAACGCGGGATCCGAGCCGCGTCTGCAACCTACACCACAACTCACGGCAACGCCGGATCCTTAACCCACTGAGCAAGGCCAGGGATCGAACCCGCAACCTCATTGTTCTTAGTCGGATTCATTAACCACTGAGCCACGAAGGGAACTCCAAGAAATGGACATTTTTAAAGATCTTTTGGAGTAGTGACTCATAGGATATCATGGATAAGAGCAGGGTAAAGTCAAGGATGACTCTCAGAAGTCTGGGGTAGGCAACTGAGCACTGTCCTCCTTGTACTGTTTATGAGCTCTGGGACATGGAGAAGATGCATCCTGACTAGGACCCTAGTCTTAAGCCTGAGCTGTATTAAATTAAGCAAAACTTAAAGGACAAATGACCAACATTGAGCTCTGTTACTTACATGCAAACTGTCTACTGTTTATTAGTGGTTTATATATATTCACATTTTTGTTAATCTTATTAGAGATACTATTTTTGTACCATGCTCTCTGTATGCAGTATCTTGCTCATGCATTCACCTCAGAAGCATAGATGCTTTCTGTGGGCAGAGTAATTCACTTGGTACTGTGAGAAATACAGAGGTGAATAAAAAGTGGTTCCAGCATTCGAGAATTTATAGTCTATTGGGGTGATTATAGAATCGGATAGCTATCACTGAAGGTTGCGGTGCTTACTCTAGGCCAGAAGAGAGGGTCAGAGCTCAGAGATGAGAGAACTTGTGTCTAGCTAGGAAATCAGAGAAGGCTTTTAGGAAGAGGTGGCATTTGAGCTGGGCTTTGACTGGCCTCACATTTTCCTGTGAGGCAGCTGCATGAACTAAGACCCAGATGTAAAACTGGTACAGCAGGTAAGATTAGGTTGGAAAGAAGGCCTGGGAAGGAAAGTGGATGGAAAGCGTTGGCCAGAATCTGAGACCTAAAGACAAGGGACCGTGAGGGTAGGTTGAGGAGTCTAACTTTATCCCGTGGGTGGTGGGGAACTGGAGGTGGGGGTGGGACAGAATAATTCAACTCTGCCCTCAGAAGGGGGTTTGAACCACAATGTAGAAGATGCTCTGAAAGGGTGTTTTCTAAGTGGTGTCTCCATGTATATCTAAAATTCACGGGCTTGTGTTACTTTGTTGATGTGGAGCCTTGCGGCAGTTGCTTACCATGCTTGATTTATCTATTCTCTGTTGGGTAGTTTCAAGTTTTTCCACTACTCTAAATAAAGCTATGGTAAATATTTTTGAATATTCAAGAGCCAGGGTGTTTTGAGCTCATATTCTCTTCTGGGACTTCATGGCACAGGGAACACAGAGGTGAATAGATATCACCCTTGTCTTTTAGAAGCTCATAGTTTAGTGCAAATAATATTTTATTTGGAGAGGGCACTTATTACTTTGAGGAATATCAGTCAAAATGGTAACAGAAGATTGAAGAAAATGATCAGATTTTAAATTCATGTTATAATTGCTCTGATAAATTTCCAGGAAGACAGAATAGCCAATTTATATGGTCAACCTTAAATCCCAAGGCCCCCACACATTGGGCTTTATTACTTTTATTCATATTTGTTGCCTTAGTAGACATGTAGTAGTTCTCTGTAGTCCTTTTAATTGTGCTTCTTTAATTACTAAAGTTGCACATTTTCTGTTATTTACCAGCTTTATTTCTTCATGTGTGAGTTGTCAGTTTACTGGCTTTGAGCATGTAAATCTGGGTATTTACTACATGTATTTATGCCTGTTCTGCATATATTTGTATTGTAAGCTTTTTCTCCTTAGGATTTTTTTTTCTTTTCCTTTTTTTTTTTTTGTCTTTTTGCCTTTTCTAGGGACTCACTCACAGCATATGGAGGTTCCCAGGCTAGGGATCTAACAGGAGTTGTAGCTGCCCACCTACGCCACAGCCACAGCAATGTGGGATCCGAGCCATGTCTGCAACCTTCACCACAGCTCACGCCGGATCCTTAACCCACTGAGCGAGGCCAGGGATCGAACCTGCAACCTCGTGGTTTCTAGTTGGATTCGTTAACCACTGAGCCATGAAGGGAACTCCCGGGATTTTTTTTTTTCTTTTATTGGCTGCACCCTTAGCACATGGAAGTTCTCAAGCCAGGGACTGAATGCAAACCACAGCTGTAACCCATGCCATGGTTGTGGCAATGCCAGATCATCCAACCCACTGCTCTGGGCCAGGGATAGAAACTGCACCTCTGCAGCAACCTGAGCCACTGCAGTTGGATTCCTAATCCACTGTGCCACAGTGGAAGCTCCTTTCCTTAGGATTTTTGAAAATTGATTTACTCATTTTCAACAGCTCTATTTAGATATAATTCACAAACATACAATTCAACTTAAAATGTACAATTTATTGGTTTTTAGTGTATTTATAGGGTAGTACAACCATCACCACAATCAATTTTGGGAGATTTTCATCACCCCCAAAAGAAACTCCATACATATTAGGAGTCATTCCCCATTTCCTTCCAAAACCCTCTTCCCTCAGCTCTAGACAATCACTAATATACTTTCTATCTCTACAGATTTACCTATTCTGGACACATCATATAAATGGAATCATGCAATCTGTGGTATTTTGTGGCTGACTTCTTTCGCTTAGCAGAATGTGTTCAAAACTCAAGCATGTTATAGCACTTATCAGTGTTTCGTTCATTTTTATTGCTAAATAGTGGTCTGCTGTGGGATATTTTCTTTGTCATTTCATTAGTTGATGTACATTTTTGGGTTGTTTCCACTTTGAAGCTATTATGAATAATGCTGCTGTGAACATTTGGGTGCAAGTTTTGTGTTGACATATGTTTTTATTTCTCTTGAGCCATACCTAGAAGTGGAATTACTGGGTCATATTGTATTCAATGTTTAGTCTTTTTGAGGAACTGCAGGACTGTATGAGGGCTCCATTTTCTCCACATCTTTGCCAATTCTTTACCTTTTTGTTATAGCTACCCTAATGAGTGTGAAGTGGAATGTTATTGTGATTTTGATTTGCATTTCCGTAATGGTTGATGAGCTTTTTATGTGCCTGTTGGCTATATTCCTGTTTTCTTTGGAGAAATGGCTATTCAGATCCTTTGCCCAATTTTTATTTGGGTTATTTGTCTTTCTTGTACAATTATATCATAAGAATTCTTTATGTATTCTAGATGCAAGGTCCTTATTAGATCGATGATTTGCAAATATTTTCTCCCATTAGTGTCCTTTGAAGCACTAAAGGTTTTTAATTTTAAAGAAGTTCAATTTATCTGTGTTTTAATTTCTTGCTTGTGCTTTTGGTATCATATCTAAAATGACACTGTATTTTCTCCTAGGAGTTGTGTAGAGTTGTAGCTCTTATATTTAAGTCCGTGATCCATTTTGAGTCAATCTTTGTATATAAGAGGAAGAGGTTATAAGCTTTTATCACTTAAATTTCTCTGTGTTTTCCTATCCTGTTTTCCACTTTTTTTATTTACTTGTATTTGTGTATTGGTTGTTGAAATTTCACATTCAAACCATCCGTCTTATATCTTATGCCGGTCTCTAATTCTCTAATCGTTAGAAATGTGTTTTCTCTCCAGAGCTAGCATAAAGGGGCCATATTTATCTAGCTTTTACAATTCTTTTAACCTTTTTGAAATTTAATACTTTGTTGTTTACTACCCCCGTGAGGTAATTTTGTCACCACATTGAATTTTTTCTGGCTAGCCACTTAATATTTTAAAAAATTTTCTAGAATTTCTGTTCAGTTTCATGGGTGAAGGCCACCAATGCAGTTTTGATAATTACCTCTGTCTGATGGGAGCAAATTAAGACTGTGATCTGTAGAAGAACAGAAGATGATAGGTGTATCACACACAAGTGTACCCACATATAAGGGAGTGCTCGCCCATCTTGTTTACCCTCATTCTTGCAGCAGTATTTATAGATTTTAAGAGTCAAGGCTCCGGAGTTCCCGTCATGGCTCAGTGGCTAGCGAATCCAACTAGGAACCATGAGGTTGTGGGTTCAATCCCTGGCCTTGCTCAGTGGGTTAAAGATCTGGCGTTGCCATGAGCTGTGGTGTAGGTTGCAGTCGCGGCTTGGATCCCGCATTGCTGTAGCTGTGGTGTCAGCTGGTGGCTACAGCTCCGATTCGACTCCAAGCCTGGGAACCTCCATATGCCACGCACGAGTGCGGCCCTACAAAAGGCAAAAAGAAAAAAAAAAGGAAGAGTCCAGGCTCCTAAGTCAAATCATCTAGTTTCAAGCACAGCTCTTTTAAGGCTTCTGGACCTCGCGTTTTCATATTTTGGAGTCCCACTCTACATTATATGAAACATAATGTACAGAATTCGTATAACTATAATATTTGACAAATTGACAAAAAGATACGTTTTAGATATTTACTCTAGTGTCTGTTAATACAATTTGAAGTTAGAAATTCTCTTTTTTTACTTGAGAGTCTCATATATTTTTCATAGATTTTCATAGGCTCTAGATCTGTGCTGTCCAGTATGGTTGCCGCTGTCTAGAAATGGCTATTAAGCACTTAAAGTGTGGCCAGTATGACTGTGAGACTAAATACTTAATTTTGTTTGATTTTAATTAATTTAAGTGTAAAGACCGATAATTCAGTTATTGGAAAGCTTTTAAGTATGTTTGGAAGGACTTGGGCATGAAAATTTATTTTTAACTGTATATTTTATGAAATCTGAGAATTCTGGTGATAATAGAGTATCCAAATTGATATGCTTCGTAGGTATAAAATGCACACTGGATTTTGAAGACTTAATATGAAAAAGAGGTGCAGGATATCTCATCAATAATTTTGTTATTGATTACATGTTGAAATGATAATATTTGGCTATGTTGGATTAAATACAAATATATTAAAAATCACTTGTTTCTTTTTCCTTCCCCCACCTTTTTCAGATGGCTATTAGAGAACCTACATTTACAAATGTGGCTTGCAATATACTTGGTTTGGTCAGCACTGCCCTAGAAGCTGTACTGCAGTGCCTTTGAAGAAAGTAGCCCCTGTTTGAATTGCCCTCCCCAGCTATGTCAGTTTAAGCAAGTTAAAGTCCCTCAAAGCAAAATTCAGGCTTCTTATCTATAAAATAAAGATAATAATCAGGAGTTCCCTTATGACACAGTGGGTTAAGGATCCGGCATCATCACAGCAGCAGCTCGGGTCTCTGCTGTGATACAGGTCCAGTCCCTGGCCCAGGATCTTCCATGTGCTGCAGGCATGGCCTAAATGCATAAATAAATACAATAGAGATAATAATTATACCCACCTCACAGATATGTTGTGAGGGTCAAGTGAGCTATGAAAATAAGTTCGATCTCTCCCTAGTATATAGTTACTGCTCAACAAATGTTATTTATGTTTGTTATTGTTGTTACTCCTACTGTTATCATCATCAATTTATCAAGTTTTTTTTTTCAATCTGGGAGAATTTTTAATCAGTATCCCATCAAATCTATATTTTTGTTCAAATACTTATTTTCATTTTTCAAAATCTAATCTTCCCAACCAGGAATCCAGCATCTGTTTTACTTGTGTCTTCCTTTATTGCATCAGCTCATTAAGAATGCCAGGTACCTCGAGTTTCCATTGTGGCTCAGCAGGTTAAGCACTGGACATCCCACCTGTGAGGATGCAGGTTCGATCCCTGACCTCGCTCAGTGGGTTAAGGATCTGGCATTGCCACAAGCTGCGGTGTAGCTTGCAGATGCAGCCCAGATCTGGCCTAGCAGTGGCTATGGTGTAGGCTGGCAGCTGCAGCTCCAGTTTAACCCCTAGCCTAGGAATTTCCATATGCCGTAGGTGCAGCCCAAAAAGGAAAAGAAATAAGAAAAAAAAAAGAATGCTGAGTACCAAATATACATTCACCTACCCTGTTTTGTTGTTGTTTTTTGTTTGTTTGTTTCTTTGTTTTGTCTTTTTAGGGCTGGTTCCCAGGTTAGGGGTTGAATCCGAGCTATAGTTGCTGGCCTACACCACAGCCGCAGCAAGTTAAGTCTCAGGATCCCAGCCGCATCTGTGACCTACACTGTAACTCACCACAACACAGGATCCTTAACCCACTGAGCAAGGCCAGGAATGGAACCTGCATCCTCATGGATACTAGTCAGATTAGTCTCTGCTGAGCCACAATGGGAACTCCCTCAACTACTCTGTTTTTAATGAATTGTTAGATGCTTTTTGTGCTGCATTTTGTGTCTTTATCCTGCAGCTCTACTGCATTTATTTTTTAAACAGTAGAAATTCTCTGGGTGGATCATTTTTAAGTGTAGATTATCATCTCTTTGAGAAAAAAAAGTAGTCCTTTTCCACTTCCTATGCTTATAGTATGTCTCATCATTTTTCTTTCTCTGACAACTATTCCAGGTATTTCTCCTGCTACAGTAAAGAGGAATAGTGTCTAGGGTGTCCTTCCTGTAGCCTTTTTAAAGAAACGCAAACATTGGTTTTTTTGCCTTTCAGTGTTCTGTATTATTTATTATATTTAGAAAGGTCCTTTCAGAGCTTTAAAGTTTTTTTCTTTAAATCAGGAATACCTATGGATTTTAGTCAGTATAAGTTTTCAGAGTTTTCTGTTTCTTCCCCCTTGTTAGATCTGTTTTCTAACACTTCTCAGAATTACCATGTGCTTGCCTAGGAGAAAGCCTCTCCTTGCTCCTAAGGGAGCTCCTTGATTGATAATATGCATAAGGCTTTATACTTGAACTTTGTATTTTGATTCCCAGAGAAAGATTTTTTTTTTTAATATTTCCTGGTCCTTGTTGAAACTTGAGATCATTATAAATGACAGAGAGGTGACTTTCAAATAAGTGAGGTCCTATTGCATTAGGCAGAGTTCCTGACAGTGTTTGGTAAATGGATGAGAATAAATGACATACCTTAACTGCAGAGCCCCGAGGGAGCTGTAACTGCTCCACATTTCTGTTGTTTATAATGACAATAAACACCTTATCCCATCACTGTTTGACCTTCCTCAGAAAGAACCACTGGCTCTCGGGAGGAAAAAAATCATTTGCCACAGACAAATGAAAAATAGCTCGCAGATTCACTTCGTGGTATTGAGAGATAGAAAATACAACTTCCAGCCTATCTTCTTTTAGATATATAGAGAACATACATGTTTTTAACAATAACTGTGGAGGCGGTCCTCACTATCTGGGATTTTATATTAGAATCCTCACAACAACCAAGTTGAAGGGGAGGCAGCTTTCATTATAAAGCAGAAGAGGGGAAAAAAATCACCAAAGAAACAATCTTCCTCTAAAATGAGTCATCATCAGACATCCAAGCCGAGAAACTCCTCACTCCTCGTTCTTATTCACCATCCATGTTTTTCCTTCTCTGTACCTTTGCTGAACAGTGCTCCCCACCTGGAATGACTGTCTGTCTGTCCGTCCATCCATCCATCCGTCTATCTTTTCATCCATGTGCCAGTCCACCCACCCACCCATTGGTCCATCCACGCATTCATCCGCTCAGCAGCAGTTACTCAGTACCTTCTGCGTGCCAGGATTTGGGCCGTGTAGATATCCCCTCGACGTGTCGCAGATGCCACCTCTTCCAAGGAGCAAGTTCTTCCCTGATTCCTTCTGTTCTATGCTACAAGGCTAAAAGCGCTGTTCCTTCTCTGAGTTCCCATAGCACTTCATGACTTCTCTTTTAGAGCATGATGCTACATCCTGCTGTTTTATCTACTGGTGTTTGTGTCTTCTTTCTCTCGAGAGGAGCGTTGGTATCCAATGAGCTCTGTGTCTTCCTCCTCCGGGATGCCTACAGCTGACCTGGTTTGTGGCCACCCCCTAGACTCCTCTCTCTTTTTTACACACTCCTTCTCTTCCAGGGCTAAAGTTGCTGCAGCTGATGGGCCTCCTGGGATCCCAACCCAGACCCTCATCCCTGTGAAACACACAGTAAAGCTAGACAAAGACGCTGTCCTCCAGGACTACGGATTTCACATTTCTGAGAGCCTTCCCCTCACAGTGGTGGCTGTCACAGCAGGTAGGACTGACTGGGAAGCAAGAAAGGAGTTTGGTCTCTTGGGGGGAAGTAGCCCAGGTTCTCTTCCCATGTCTCTGTGCTGTAACATGATGCAGAAAATGCTGCCATAGAAAGGGTACATCTAATTTTGACCTAATTCTCTCTGGGGTTTTGCACCTTCCTATGGTGATGGGAAGGAGGGGACCCAAGTGTACTCGCTGATCTGCACCCCAAGTCTACTGGCCTCTGCCACAGCTTTGTGCTCCCATGACCCCCTGGCCAGTCTTAAGGGTAATGACAGTATTTGGATCAGAAGGCCCTCCTCTCTGAACCTTGCATGCTCCAGGCTGTGGAGAGTTTCTGGTCAGACAGTAATAGAAATTATTGATTTGTTTTCACTTGAATCTCTATAAAATACAGGCTGTATCAAGGTGAAGAGAAGCAGGCTGGGAATGCCTAGTGTTTGTTTTCATACTTCAGCTATGTATTGATGTTAGGTCTTGGTCTACTTAAAATCTATTAATTTGAATCTACACACACATACACACACACACACACACACACACACACACACACACACACACATATCAGAGTTCTTTAGAGATGAATGCAGTAGATTTGCTGGCCAGCTCTGTAGATCAGGGCATTTCTGTTAATCTTCTTTCCCTGGATAGTCTCCTAACATCCCCTGAAGGTGATGGATGGTAGATACATCATCCATGATTTGTAAAGAAGAAAACTGAGATCCAAGTCTGGCCAGGGGTGAGCCCAGGTCTGGCCAGAGGTGGGGGTGAGCCAATGTCCTGTGAGCCCAAGTCTGGCCAGGGGTGGGGGTGAGTCAATGTCCTGGGGACTGGATCAGGCTGCCATTCAGGTGTGCTGCTGTGACACATGGGTTCTGGGGCCCTCCTGGCATGAGCACTAGTTACTTCTTCTCTGTCCAACAGGAGGCGCCGCTCACGGCAAGCTTTTCCCTGGTGATCAGATCCTCCAAATGAACAATGAGCCCGCCGAAGACCTTTCCTGTGAACGAGCGGTCGATATTCTGAGGTACTCAATGTCTTCCATCATCCACAGAATTGTAGATATTATTATAGAGCAAAGATGGGTGACAGAAATGCCATAATAGATCTCCCTGTGATTCAAGTAAGATTCAGACTCCTTTAAAACAGCAATAGCCTCATTTTAGAATTTCATCTCGGTTACTATCTGCTCTCTTACACCTGCCTGAAGAAGTGATTGGCAGGCCAAGGGTGCTGTGTTTATCAACCCTCTGCAATGACCAAAACACTGTGCCAGGCACTGGGGAGAATGTAACTATGAACAACATATAGGCCCTAGCCCTTAAGGATGTATGGGATTGTTGTAACATATGCCAAAGACTGGACTACAATGATAGTAAATCTGCTTGTTGTTCTTTAACTCTTTAAATATCTCTTCCTAAATATTCTTGCAGGCACAGCCTTGTTGGCATATATGTAGTTCCACTGATATGGCACCTGTCACCTTCTACCTAGTGTCATGGTGCTTTTTTGTAAATGCCTCACTTTCTGCCTCGACCATGATCTCCTTGAGACCAGGCACACAGTGGGCGCTCAATGCAATGAGTGGTGTGGTTGGCACTGATGTTGGTGACCCTGGTTTTAAGATAAAGGAAGTCAGTGATAGGAGTAAGGATGCCTGACAGATGTTCTATAGGCGCGTGCAGGCTTTGTCCTTGAAGACTTTCACCCTGCACTGCATTAATGACTTTAATCCAAAAAAGAGAAAACAGAAATAGAGTTAGATGAAAGCCAACTCGAAGATACTTCAAGTTTGTACTGTAGTTTGTGCCTTTTTGTAAGGGGTGGCATTCAGTTCTGAGGGCCTATCATGTGCAGCACACACTGAATAACAGGCAACAATAACAAATCAGAGAAAGAGAAAATGAAAATGCAGGATGCAATCTCCACCCTTGGGAAGCACACAGTCTTGCTACAGGGGTACACACACACACGCGCGCACCTTAATATTTACAGGGAATCGGAGTTCCCGTCGTGGCTCAGCAGAAATAAATCTGACTAGCATCCATGAAAACATAGGTTCGATCCCTGGCCTCGCTCAGTGGGTTAAGGATCTGGTGTTGCTGTGAGCTGTGGGTTGCAGATGCGGCTCGGATCCCGCGTGGTTGTGGCTGTGGTGTAGGCCAGCAGCTGCAGCTCCAGTTGGACCACTAGCCTAGGAACCTCCATATGCTGCTGGTGCAGTACTAAAAAGACTTAAAAAAAATTTACAGGGAATCCATCAAAGTGTAGGAAATAAAATCCTCTGAGCCACACCCACTGTTACTTCAGGATTGCCAGGCAATAAGGTGTGCTGGTGGGGCAGCCAGGAAAGGATTTGATGATTTCACTTTTTAAAAATAAAACATGGTTATGGAAATCATGGAGTTTGCTTGCCCAATTGTTGGGCTGTTTTCTCCAAGATGATCAATTCCAGCAAATTAATTTTAGATTTTCACTGCTACTTATATCTCTGCCAGGCTAGATCAAACTCTGATTAACAAAAGTATTTACAGTTTAAAGCAGTAGACCAGAATTTGGGTGTTTAGGTAACATTGAACCCGGATCTGTTCACTGAACACCGTTTATAGGCAAGGAACCCTGTGGGACAAAGGGACTCCACTCCCCAGACTCTTCCAGGCCAGTACTGCAGATGCAACTCATGGGTAGCCCACTGAGGCTGAGGAAGGGCAGTCCATCATGAGGAGCAGGGCGAAGAGGCTGTAAACAACAGAGATTCCTCTAACCTATGGGGAAGTTGTGGTTTGAAAAACCAGAGAAGAGTCCAGAAGTATTTAAGCTGTACCTCTAATGCCACATAGAACTTGACCCTCAAAGACCGAGGTGAAATCATGAACTTGGAGAACAGACTTGTGGTTGCCAAGAGGGAGGGGGAGGGAGGGAGAGGGACTGAGAATCTGGGGTTGATAGATGCAAACTAGTGTATTTGGAATGGATAAGCAATGAGATCCTGCTATATCGCACTGGGAACTATGTCTAGTCACTGATGATGGAGTGTGATAATGTGAGAAAAAAGGATGTATGCATGTATGTGTGACTGGCTCACCTTGCTGTACAGTAGAAAATTGACAGAACACTGTAAACCAGCTATACTGGAAAAAATAAAAATCATTATAAATGGAAAAAAAAAAAAAAAGACGGAGGTGAAGGGCAATCCAGGCAGTGTGGTAAGGATTGGGCGGGGAGTAGGGGGCATGAGCAGTTCAGTTTGTCTGAGGAACTTGATGCCGAGAGAAAAGTTCTGGGCACCGAGGCCCAGATGATAGAGGGTCTTGGTGCTGACGTAGCAAGTTCAGGGGTCATTCTCCTTCTGGAGGGGTGAGCGGAGATGTGACCTGATGTCTGCCTCACGTCTGCACTCTCTGTCCAACTCCTGGGAATCCCAGGACTGCTGCTGCTTCTGTTTGTTTGTTCATTTGTTTGTTTTTAGCTTAGTTTCCAGTGTCATTGCCATATATAAATGGAAAAAACCAAGCAAACCAAAAACCCAACAAAATGTCTCTAATTCCTCCAATTATCTGTGAGGCCAAACTGTTCTTTTGAGAGCACTTGGATGTTAGTTTGTTGTGAATTCTCTTGGAAAAGGCCCATTTTATATAAAATGGAGAAGAGACAATCCTTAGACACTTAGAAACCTCGGGGTGAGTTTATCTATTTGAGGAAGTGACAGACTGGCAGCAATTGGCCTAAATGTAAATACTGCAAGGAATCAAATGAAATTATTTTGCAAACAGCTTCTCTATGTAGCAATGACAAAAAAAAAGGAAACTATGGATTGATTTTTCAGCCTTCCAATGCAAAGTAGAAATGTGGCACTTATCTGGTTGATTTGATCATTTGGGGAATCTAAAAGGTAATAACAAAACAAAAATGTCTAATATTTGATTACATGATTGGGCTAATTTCACTGACTTTGTGTACCCAAACACCACAGACTGGTTGGCTTTTGTCTGATAAATGTTACCACATTCATCTATTCTATTTGGTGAATGTTTAGCCTGAGTTTTCTGAAATAGCAACCTAAGTTATCTGTGTTGTTTTTATGTTTTCTCTTTTAAAAAATTTCTTTTGGACATAAAACTAACTAGCGTTCATAGCAACTGGCTGAGATTTTCGTCGTATAGATTAAATGAAGGCTGAGTGACTTAATTAGTGGCTGTAGGTTTAGACCAAATGATAAAGGCATATATCTGAAGATTTTTTCAAGGCAGCTGTGACATTCTGGAACAGCTTAAGTTCCTTCACAGATGAGTGCTTTCTCAACGTCCTTCTTAATTTTGCTGGACCAAAGAGGCTGAGGCAAAAGAGGCTGCTTTGTAATTCTGCCAATCTTTTTGACCCTAACACACACACACACACGCACACACACACACACATCACCCAGACTGATGAGGTTTTTTTGTCTTTATTTTTTCAGGGAAGCTGAAGATTCTCTTTCAATCACAGTTCTTCGCTGCACATCAGTAAGTCTCTTTCTATATCCTATATGTAAGTTTCATCCTTCTTGGCCCCCAAACCATGTACCTGGCAGAAAATCCCTTGTAGAATAAATGGGGAAGGCAAAGGGCACAAGGGACAGTTGCCAGGTGCTCAGGATTGTCTGAAGGCCCCCTATGTGCTGGTGTGAGAGAGGAAACAGATGTGGGTCCAGGCTTCAAGAACTTATGGTCCAGCTGAGGAGACAGATGTGTGATTATGCAGACTGAGATGACAGCAGTATGAAACTAGGAGTTTCAAGACAGATCTGAGTGGTATCACTGTGGAGAAGTCATTTAGTTTCAGTTATGACTTTTATAGAATAAAGTGATGACGATAACTGCCTTGTCTATCTAAGGGCTTATTATAAGGACCCAATGAGATGTGTAAATGCGTCTTATCAACTGTGAGGTTCACCACAGGCAAAGTGTGGCATAGATGATACACCGGGAGGCAGCAGCCATCCTAGACCACCACAGGCCTACAAGTTCTTTATATATGATACAGAGGAATGTATACAATCAAATCGTAAGAGAAAACTACCACGGAGGAAAATTTGACAAAAAATTCCCATTCGGAGAGACTTTAATACATCTTAGCCTTGGCCACAAATAGTTAAAAATATAAATAGGGACATGGAGAATCTATATTTAATAATTTAATCTCATTGACCACATACCAGGCTACCCAAAAAAAAAAAAACCCCTCAATAAATTCCCCAAATAAACAAAAAATATGTCTCTTTTGTAGACTATGATAAATTACAAATTGATAACTATCAAAAACTCAATTAAAATCGTCCAGCCATTTGAAATAGAAATGCAATCTACTAAGTAAGGACAGAGTCAAATGGAAAAGCAAAAATTGTCATTATAGACTAGCTAGAAAATAATTAAAATGTAGACCTCTACTTCTTAAAAAAGAAAGTCTTTTTTTAGGAGTTCTCATTGTGACTCAGTGGTAAAGAACCTGACCAGTATCCATGAGGACGTGGGTTCAATCCCTGGTCTCACTCAGTGGGTTAAGGATTCAGCATTGTCACAAGCTGTGGTGTAGGTCGCAGATGCGGCTCCAATCCAGGGTTGCTGTGGCTGTGTTGTAGGTGGCAGCTGCAGCTCCACTTTGACCCTTAGCCTGGGAATTTTCATATGCCTCAAGTGCGGCCCTAAAAAACAAACAAAAAAAAAAAAAAGGAAAAAATCTTTTTTAAAAAGGCTGATGAGGATGGCCTTGATGTACTAGATTTTAAAACTAATAAAACTGTAATAATTAAAACACTGTGATATTGGTAGAATGTTGGACATATCAGTGTAATCAAATAAAAAGTCCAAGAGTAGATACTAGTATGAAGAATTTAGTATGTGATAAATATGGCATCTCAAATCAGTAGGAGAAAAGATGATTATTTAAGAAATCATACTAGGACCTTTCTTTCCCTTCTTTCCTTCCTTCCTTTTTCTTTCTTTCCCTTCCTTCCTTCCTTCCTTCCTTCCTTCCTTCCTTCCTTCCTTCCTTCCTTTCTCTCTCTCTCTCTCTCTCTCTCTTTGTTTCTTTCTTTCTTTTGCTTTTTAGGGCCGCACCTGTGGCACGGGGAAGTGCCCACTGAGCAAGGCCAGGTATTGAACCTGAATCTTCAGGGATACTGGTCGTGTTCATTTCCACTGAGCCATGATGGGAACTCCCATACTAGGATATTTTTTTAAGTACTTGGAAAAAATAAAGTCTCATCTGACACCATTTAATGTTAAAGGATTAAATACAAAAAAAAAACATAAAAAATATCAACAATATTGGGTAGGTATCTATCTGGTCATAAGTTGCAGAAGGGATTTCTAAGCATATAGGGAGTGGAAGGAAACATAATGCAATGGATAGCTATTTGATTATGTGAAAAAATTAAGTTTCTGCAGCCCCAAAACTTCACAACGCTAAAAAGCAAAGAAATTGTTTTCTCCTCTCCTTATTTGACAAGCATTATCTTTTTCTTTATTTCTTAGAAATAGAATAGGAGGAGCTTCCTGGTAGCTCAGCAGATGAAGTATCTTGCATTGTCACTGAAGTGGCTCAGGTCATCACTGTGTCATGGGTTCAGTCACTGGCCCTGGAACTTGCACATGGCACAGGCACAGCCAAAAAAAAAAAAAAAAAAAAAAAATAGAATAGGAAAAAAAAACAAAAAACACCTAAATAGGGTTAGGATGTTTGCTATAAATATGACAGACCAAGTGTTTTATGCACAGATAAATGGAGATTTGTCGATTCTGAATAGAAGAATTTGTCTATGAAACAATTTGTAGCCAATATATGAAACACATTATACTGACAGCTAATTGCTATAAATAATCATGCAGGAGTTGAGAGAGTCTTTTCATGTAGCTGATTATCATCTCAATGGAGAACATAATCTCAATTAGGTAGTTCTTTTCCTACTCTATTTCCAGGAAATGAAAGCAAAAGATAGCACTTGTTAAGTAAGGAGAATGAAAAACAGCATATAGCTGCCTCCTTAAAAAAAACACTATGTTCTGGAGGTCCTGCAGGAACACTGGTATCAGCCCAGTTGACAGCCTCCTGAGAAATGCCCTGAATATTGTCTGGCCCACTCGGGCCTCTCACCAGAAGTTACATGATCATATGACAAATGATCATGTATGTCTTGCTTTAGCAAGAATGCTCATTTTTGTCAGAGTGGATTCTTAAGAGTCCTTAAATTGAGTAGGAATTATAAAATCCATAGTTGGAATATTAATTACTGCTTCTCCAGGCTGTAGGATTTTATGATTAAATATGTTTGTTTTAATTGTAAGGATCTGTATTTCTATTAATTATTTATGATAATATCAATACTAATATTTAATGTCTTATTTAATTGGGGCCAAAAGCAAATGCTATAAAGTTGATACATTGGTTATCCCCCTTTTGAGGATGAGTCCCCTGTGCCCTTATACACCCACAATCTCACATGCAAAACATTAGTAGAGCTGATTTTTTTTCCCTGGTAGTTAGACTCCAGAGCCCACGCTCATTAGCATTATGCTGTTTCTCCCTCCTTAAACCCTGATGTCTTCATAAGATGACATTGACCAATCCAAGCAAATGGGGAGGATTGCAAGAAAGGTATAGAGATGTTTTCCAGCTTGTCCCTTTCATTGCCCTTTTAAGCATTCATTCTTAGTTCAGTAAAAACATGCAGTTTTTATCAGCTTTGGCCTGCTTATTTCTGACAAATTAATTTAGAACCCAGGGAGAACTTAGATATCCTAGAAAAACAGGTTGCTCGTATCCTTTAATTTATCTCTTTTTGGAGTTCCTGTCGTGGCACAGCGGAAATGAATCTGACTAGGAACCATGAGGTTGTAGGTTCGATCCCTGGCCTCGCTCAGTGGGTTAAGGATCTGGCGTTGCCGTGGCTGTGGTGTAGGCCGGCAGCTGTAGCTCCGATTAGATGCCTAGCCTGGGAACCTCCATATGCCACAGGCACAGCCCTAAAAAGCAAAATAAATAAATAAGCCCTCTCTTTTTAATATTAGGTGGTGCAAGTGAGTGGTTTATAATGTTTTAGATGCCAAGGTACATGACATTCAGGTATAAAATTGTAGGCGCCATGGTGGGGCCTGTGGAGAGGGCATCTCCATGGCAGAGAGCATACTCTTTCTCAGAGCAGCTAGTTTCATGGTTGGATGGTTCCAAACACAGCAGAGGCTCTTCTTCTCTGTGACTCTCACTGACTAGTCCTAGTTCAGACCAATCCACCTTGTATGAAATAGCTCTTCCAAAATTTGGAAGTGACTGGCTTTCTCTTCTCCAGGCTAAGTACTGTTCTTTCAACTCTTCATCAGGTGATGTGTATCTCTGAATTCTCACATCTCTGATAACTTTCTGGACAGAGTCCAGTTTCTTGGTGACCTTCCCAAATGGTGACACTGAGAAAACAATACAAACCATAAAAATGTCAGCAGTAAGGATGGGTGTCTATCTGGTCATAAGCTGCAGAAAGAATTTCTAAGCATGTAGAGAGTGGGAAGAAGTACAGAGCAACAACCAGTGTGATCAACCAGTGTGAGCACCACAGGAAATGGAGGGGACACTTCCGTCACACACCAAGAATGCTGGTGAACCCCAGGATTGTGTTGACATTTTAGCAGCTCCGTCATACTTTTGGCTTGGGCGGAACCTGTGGTTGACCAAAATCTGAGCTGGTTTTTTGAATTAATAGTTTTTAAGCCAAATCCCCAGCCTCCATCCTGTGCTTGTGCAGTTGATATTTTTGATTCTCAGTGCCACACTTCACATTAATCTCTGTCAAATCGCTTTGCTTTGGCTCAGTGTTCTGGCACACTGATATTTTACAGTCAAGGAATTGAGGGACTGAAGGCATACTTGTACAGTCATTAGCTGTAGTCATTCTCCCTTTCTGTCAGGGTACCATCTTTTCTCCAGTCTTCCTCATTACTCAGCTGGTTGGTTTTCTTTAGCCTGGTCCAGTTCTGGGCCTGACTCTTTCAGGATCCTCTCCCTAGAGTAGAGACAATATCAGTTGCCTCCACAGGTTACTTTTCTCTCTGCATCTCCTCTGTTCTGCCCCTGATTTCTCACCCCTTTGAGTCTTTAGGGTGGTCATGATTATACCTGTTGCTTTGACCCCTTGTTTTACTCTCTTCCTCCAGCTCCTGAGAGCCTGCTCCCCTATACCCACTTATGTTTGTTTTTAGTGATTTCTTGGCCTCTGATCCATAGTTTCCCTGGTCCTCAAGTTTCCTATCTATCTCTTTTAGATTCCCAGTTCCTTTACCTTTATCCCAAATTTCTGCTACCTGAGATCTGATGACACCTTGTTGCTCCATGTCGTTCAGGAGTTTCGGACTTCATCCAAGGCATTGCTCAACATCATTGATGAGGATTGAGCCAAAGAGAGCCTGAGCTGCTTAGTTAGAAATCAAGACAATTTTGAGTATAAGTGAACTAGTTTTGAATCCGCCTAATAATTCTGCATCCAGCCTTAACCGCAGGATGGAATTAGAGGAGACCTTATCATATACTTTGCATGAATGAAGGAATACCACTGTATGCACAGGACCCTGACCTCCCAAACTGGAACCCGATCTTCAAAAGACAAAATGAACTTGGATGGCTCTGACTTGTTCTTGTAACTCCATATTTGTTATTAGTGATCAATGTCTGATAGCTTTCTGACTATGTCTTGTCTTGGTATTTGTGAAGAATTAATGACAAGCTGACCAACATGTGTTTTCCTGAATCTTCCATATTCATTCTCTGGGAAACTTACACTAATTCATATTTAATCTCCTGATATTTCTTCCATTCTCTGTTCTGTGGGTGATGCCAACACTTCCATATACTAAGTCCATTCAGTCCCCATGATTCACTTATATGAGTCTTGAACTCATTCAAAGTGATATTCTTATGACTAATTATTTTAAATTTATTATTTTTTAAATTTTTTTGTCTTTTTAGGGCCGCACCTGCGGTATATGGAAGTTCTCAGGTGAGGGGCAGAATTGGAGCTGTAGCTGCCGGCCTATACCACAGTTCACAGCAACACTGAATCTTTAACCCACTGAGCAAGACCAGGGATTGAACCCACATCCTCATGGATACTAATTGAGTTTGTTATCACTGAGCCACAACAGAACTCCTCATCACCGATTTTAGGTTGTTACTTTTTCTTCACCTTATTCCTTCTATCTCTTCTGGTTGGAAAACCATTCTTCTTGAAGAAGAAAGCAAATTGAGGGTATGTAATTTCTCCAGTGAAGGGATTACCACACAGGTTATTTCTTCTCTGGGAACATTGCTATTTCCCCCTTTCCTTCTATTAAAATTTTTTAAAGCACAAACAAAACGTAAAGTCAGCAGAAGGAAGGTAATCATAAAGATCAGAGAGGAAATCAATAAAATAGAGATTCAAAAATCTATAGAAAAAATCAATAAATTTTGAAAAGGTAAACAAAATTGACAAACCTCTGGTCAGACTCACCAAGAAGAGGAGAGAAAAATCCCAAATAAACAAAATAAGAAATGAAAAAGGAGAAATTACAGTGGATAATGCAGAAATACAAAAAAAAGTGAGAATACTATGAACAATTGTATGCCAACAAATTTAACAACCTAGAAGAAATGGACAACTTAGAGACTTACAGCCTGCCAAAACTGAATCAAGAAGAAATAGATCAGCTGAACAGACCGATCACTAGAAATGAAATTGAATATGTAATAAAAGCACTCCCTACAAATAAAAGTCCAGGACCAGATGGCTTCACAGGCGAATTCTACCGTACACACAAAGAGGAACTTATACCCATCCTCCTTAAACTTTTCCAAAAGGTTGAAGAAGAAGGAACACTCCCAAAGACATGCTATGAAGCCAGCATCACCCTAATACCAAAACCAGACAAAGACTACCAAAAAAGAAAACCATAGGCCAATAACTTTGATGAATATAGACGTAAAAATTCTCAACAAAATTTTAGCCAACCGAATCCAACTACATATAAAAAATATCATACACCACGACCAAGTGGGATTCTCCTCCCAGGTTCACAAAGATGGTTCAACATATGCAAATCAATCAACGTCATATACCACATTAACAAAAGAAAAGTCAAAAACCACATGACCATCTCAATAGATGCAGAAAAAGCATTTGACAAAGTCCAACATCCATTCATGATAAAAACTCTTACCAAAGTGGGTATAGAGGGAACATACCTTAACATAATAAAAGCCATATACGACAAACCCACAGCCAATATAATACTCAATGGAGAAAAGCTGAAAGCCTTCCCACTAAAATCTGGAACAAGGCAAGGATGCCCACTCTCACCACTGTTATTCCACATAGTATTGGAAGTCCTAGCTACAGCAATCAGACAAACAGAAGAATGAAAGGTATCCAAATTGGAAGAGAAGAGGTAAAATTGTCACTGTATGCAGATGGCACAATACTATATATAGAAAACCCTAAGGATTCAACCCAAAAACTGCTCGAACTGATCAGCAAATTCAGCTAAGTAGCAGGATATAAGATTAACATTCAGAAATTGGTTGCATTTCTGTATACCAACAATGAAATATTAGAGAAGGAATACAAAAATACAATACCTTTTAAAATTATATCCCTAAAATCAGATACTTGGGAATAAACCTGATCAAGGAGGTGAAAGACTTAAATGCTGAGAATTATAAAACATTAATCAAGGAAATAAAAAATAATTCAAAGAAATGGAAAGTATTCCATGCTCCTACCTTGGAAAAATTCATATTGTAAAAATGTCCATACCACCCAAAGCAATCTAAAGATTCAATGCAATTCCTATCAAATTACCCATGCCATTTTTCACAGAACTAGAACAAACACTCCAAATATTTATGTGTAACCACAAAAGACCAAGAATTGCCAAAGCAATCCTGAGGAACAAAAACCAAGCAGGAGACATAACTCTCCCAGACTTCAGGTAATACTACAAAGCCACAGTAATCAAGACAGTGTGGTACTGGTACCAAAACAGACATACAGACCCATGGAACAGAACAGAGAACCCAGAAATAAACCCAGACACCTATGGTCAATTAATCTTCAACAAAGGAAGCAAGAATATAAAATGGGAAAAAGACAGTCTTTTCAGCAAGTGATGCTGGGAAAACTGGATAGCCATATGCAAATCAATGAAACTGGAACACACCCTCACACCATGAACAAAAAATAAACTCAAAATGGCTTAAAGACTTAAGCATAAGACACCATCAAACTCCTAGAAGAGAACATAAGTAAAACATTCTCTGACATCAGCCTTACAAATGTTTTCTCAAGTCAGTCTCCCAGGGCAACAGAAAAAAAAGTAAAAATTAACCAATGGGCCCTAGTCAAATTGGCAAGCTTTTGTACAGCAAAGGAAACCATAAAAAAAAAAGACAACTTACAGAGTGGGAAAAAATAGTTTGAAATGATGCAACCAATGAGGATTTAATCTCTAAAATATATAAACAACTTATACAACTCAACAGCAAAAAAGCCAACAACCCAATGAAAAAGTGGGTGAAAGACCTGAATAGACATTTCTCCAAAGAAGATATACAGATGGCCAACAAGCACATGAAAAAATGCTCAATATCACTGATTATTAGAGAAATGCAAATCAAAACTACTATGAGGTACCACCTCACACCAGTCAGAATGGCCATCATTAATAGGTCCACAAATAACAAATGCTGGAGAGGGTATGGAGAAAAGGGAACCCTCCTGCACTATTGGTAGAAATGTAAATTGGTACCACCACTATGGAAAACAGTATTTCTAGTACCCTAGAAAACTAAATATAGAACTACCCTATGACACAGCAATCCCACTCTTGGGCATATATCCAGACAAAACTCTCCTTGAAAAAAAAAACACATGCACCCGTATGTTCACTGCAGCACTGTTCGTAATAGCCAAGACCTGGAAACAACCTAAATGTCCATTGACAGATGAATGTATTAAGAAGATGTGGTATATATACACAATGGAAAACTACTCAGCCATAAAAAGAATAAAAATAATGCCATTTTCAGCAACATGGATGGAACTAGAGACTCTCATACTAAGTGAATTAAATCAGAATGAGAAAGGCAAATACCATATGATATCACATATCTGGAATCCAATATATGGCACCAATGAACCTTTCCACAGAAAAGAAACTGATGGACATGGAGAACAGACTTGTGGTTGCCAAGGGGGAGGAGGAGGGAGTGGGATAGATTGGGAATTTGGGGTTAATAGATGCAAACTATTGCTTTTGGAATGGATAAGCAATGAGATCCTGCTGTATAGTCCTGGGAACTATATCTAGTCACTTATGATGGAGCATGATGGAGGATAATGTGAGAAAAAGAATGTATGTATGTATGTATGTGTGACTGAGTCACCTTGCTGTTGTACAGTAGAAAACTGACAGAGACTGTAAACCAGCTGCAGTGAAAAAAAAAATAAAAATCATTAAAAGAAAAAAAATTTTTAAAGCAAATTATGTATTTGAGATACTGAATCACAGTCATGACCAAGGTTCAAGTTACCCACCAGATCGCATTTGTCTTTCTTGTATTCAAGTTTCAAGGTCACTTATTTACTTCATGTACTTTGTGACATTGACCTGTTGATATCTGAATCTATGGCATTATTTTTAGCAGTTTCCCTGATTGTCGTTGTGTATCTCTTCCTTCAGCTACACAGAATGTGTCTCGGAGCTCCATCTTGGGGCTTTTACACATGTAAACATTCTATAGGCTGGCCTAAAGGACTATCCACACCAAGGAAACAGTATGCCAGGCTGAGAGACAGCATATCAGGATTTAATCCAGGAAGATCACGTCCTTTTGGTATAGATCACGCAAGTTGCTATTCATCAAGTGTCACAGTTTAGTCTGATATGGTCTAGGCCAAAAGCTTCACCACAGACTCATATCAACCTGTGATGACTCTTTTTACCTCTGGGGAAAGAGGGTACCACCCAAAAGATGAGATGAGCAAAGAGGGGCCAAGGATAAATCACAGGGTTCAGAGCTTCAGAAAGCCCTGAGGATGTTCTGGTCCAACTCCTGTATTGTGCAGAAGAGCAGACTGAAGGCCAAAGACAGGTAAGTACACACACATACACACAACTTGTTTTCTTCCGTAATAGTTTGTATATGAGGTAGTTCTCACAAGTTTTAAGTAGCAGGACTTGGGTTGGAATTCAAGTCTCCTTGCTCACAGGTCAGGGTCACTTTGTTTTCATCATACCACAGCCTTTGGCTATAGTATCAAATCTGCAGTTCTTCTCAGACACATAAAAGTATTAGGTTGAGATCCCTAAATTTTATGAAAAGAGCTCTTTAATGGGATGCTGTACTTCTCTGTGCGTTTTAATGGAATTCTCAACAGCTCTCAGTTTTTGCTTTAGCTTTTTAAGAAATGAGAAGATGTACATGGCTTGTCTGAAAGTCTGTTCTAAAGTATGTCTTGTTTCTGTTTTGCAGGGAGTCCCCAAGTCCTCCTTCCTGACGGAGGAGAAGAGAGCCAGGCTGAAGACCAACCCCGTGAAGGTACACTTTGCAGAGGAGGTGCTCATCAGTGGGCAGAGCCAGGTGCGTCACAACTCAGGGGACTGAAGTGAGTTCATGCACCAGGTGATCTGCCTCCTGGCAAACATCTCCATCGCATGGAGAGGATGCAGAGGGAGGGCAGCGGGCTTGGTGGAGGCTCTGAGTCCCCATGGTAAGGTGCCTGCAAACCATGGATAGAGATGCACTGGTGTGGCTCTCTGTCATTCTCTGACACTGTTTTTCTGCCCTTGAAATTTCAACAGATTCTAATTGTTCATTTCTCATTTTGAATCTTCAGACTTAGTATTCCCTCTGAAGATGATATATTGATAATAGAGATGGTGGTGGTAGGAGTTGCTTTTTTTTTTTTTTAATAGAGCCCGTCATCTGTTGAGCCCTTATTATGTGAATCTAAACATTCTGGGTACATACTCCTTAGTCATCACCATACCCTGCAAGGGAGGTATTTTAACAAAAGAGGAAGCAGAGGCTTAGAGAGGTTAAGGACAATTACTTCTGAGATCACATAGCTAGAAAATACAGGAGCATAGATCTGTGTGACATCAGTTCTGTTTTCCACTAGGATATGCTGTCCTTATTGATAGTCCTTATCAATATGAGGATACTTCCAGGGTTGGTATAGTTTAATATGGAGCTTTAGAAGACAAGTTTGTAAAGCGAAAATGCTGGCTAGAGTTTGATGTTTTATATATACATATATATATATTTTTTTTTTTTTTTGAGGGCCGCATCCACGGCATATGGAAGTTCCCAGGCTACGGGTCAAATCGGAGCTACACCTGCTGACCTACACCACAGCCACAGCCGCACTGAATCTGAGCCCCGTCTGCGACCTACACCACAGCTCACAGCATTGCCAGATCCTTAACCCACTGAGCGAGGCCAGGGATCGAACTCCCATCCTCATGGATTCTAGTCAGATTCGTTTCCACTGTGCCACAATGGGTACTCCTAGAGTTTGTTTTTTTTTTTATGTGGACTATTGGTTAAAAGACTCATAGATTCATAATTTAAATATTTCCTTATTAGAAAAATGCAAATCAGAACTACAATGAGGGAGTTCTATTGTGGCTCAGCACGTTAAGAAACTGACAAGTATCCATAAGGAGGTGGATTCCATCCCTGGCATTGATCAGTGGGTTAAAGATCTGGCTTTGCCACAAGCTGTGGCTTAGGTTGCAGATGCAGCTCAGATCTGGCATTGCTGTGGCTGTGGCGTAGGCTCCAGCTGCAGCTCTGATTTGACCCCTAGCTTAGGAACATCCATATGCCACGAGTGTGATCCTAAAAAGAAAAAAAAAAACAAAACTGCAATGAGGTACCACCTCACACCAGTCAGAATGGCCATCGTTAATAAGTCTACAGATAACAAATACTGGATAGGATGTGGAGAAAAATGAACCCTCCTAAACCGATTGTGGGAATGAAAATTGGTATAATCATTATGGAAAACAGTATGAAGGTTCCTCAGAAAACTGAATACAGAACTACTGTATGATCTAGCAATCCCACTCTTGGGCATATATCCGAAAAAAAACTGTAATTCAAAAAGATACATGTATCCCTGTGTTCACTGTAGCACTATTCGCAACAGCCAAGACATGCAAACAATCTAAATATCCATCAACAGATGAACGGATTAAGAAGATGTGGTACAGGAGTTCCCCTCATGGCTCAGTGGTAATGAACTTGACTAGTATCTATGAGGATGCGGGTTTGATCCCTGGCCTCTTGCAGTGGGTTAAGGATCCAGCGTTGTGTGAGCTGTGGTGTAGGTAGTACATGCAACTCAGATCCTGTGTTGCTGTGGCTGTGGCATAGGCCGGCAGCGGCAGCTCCAATTCAACCCCTAGCCCAGGAACTTCCATATGCCATGGGTGCACCCCTTAAAAAAAAAAAAAGACAAAAAAGATGTGGTAAATATATATATGATGGAATACTACTCAGCCATAAGAAGAAAGAAATAGTGCCACTTGCAGCAACATGGATGCGACTAGAGATTCTCATAAGTGAAGTAAGTCAGAAAGAGAAAGACAAATACCCTATGGTATCACTTATATGTGGAGTCTAAATTATGGCCAAATGAACCTGTCTGCAAAACAGAAACAGACTCACAGACATAGAGAACAGACTTGTGGTTGCCAAAGGGGAGGGGAAAAGGAGTGGGTTGGACTGGGAGTTTGGGGTTAGCAGATGTAAACTATTACATGTAGAATGGATAAACAGTGAGATCCTACTGTAACAGGGAACTATATCCAATCTCTTGTGATAGAACATAATGGAAGATAATACGAGAAAAAGAGTATATATACTCAAAGTGCTGGATCACTTTGCTGTACAGCAGAAGATGGTACAACATTGTAAATCAACTATGCTTTAATTTAAAAAAGAATAGCTAGAAACTATTGAAAGCATAAAAATGCATTTATGTAGTAACTTCTTTTGGTAACACATAGTTGAGAAAATAAAACTGCTATTTAATAAAAAAAAAAAAAAAAAAGCTAAGTAAGGCTGTTCCCGTTGTGATGCAGCATTTATCCATGAGGAAGTGAGTTCTATCCCTGGTCTTGCTCAATGGGTCAGAGATCTGGCATTGCCGTGAGCTGCAGCCTAGGTCGAAGATGCTGCTCAGATCCCATATTGCTGTTGCTGTGATGTAGGCCAGCACCTGCGTCACAGCTTTGATTAGACCCCTAGCCTGGGAACTTCCATACGCTGCAGGTGGGGCCCTAAAAAAATTAAAAAAAAGGATAAGTACATCTCTAAATAAATAAATAAATAAATATTTCTGCCAATGGTCTGTAACCATTGCCCTTCTGAATTCAGTGAAACAATATTAAATTTTGGAACTTCTGAATCAGAGCTTGTTCCTATCTAGTCTTCTTATCATGGAGATCAGCGAATGCGGAGTCATGGCCATCTGAACACAGGATCCAGGTGATCAGGTTCAGATCTGGGAAGCCCTTATCTTCTTCTTATCTTGCTTCTTAACAGACCCCACCTTCAGTTACCCCTGAGAGTAGAAGGTGGATTTGGTCAGGAAGGGGCTAGTGGGAGGCCTCGTCAGAAAAGGTCTGAGGTCCTAGCAGTCTTCAGTATTTGAGTCTCTCTGTATCTGTCTTTGTGGAAATTAAATGTCTTTAGCAGATTAAATTTTGATACAGTGTATGTTTTTAAGAGTAGTAAACATTATGGAGTTCCTCTGGTGGCTCAGCGGTAGTGAACCCAACTAGGATCCATGAGGATGCCAGTTCGACCCCTGGCCTCACTTGGCAGCTTAAGGATCCAACGTTGCCAGGAGCTGTGGTGCAGGTCACAGATATAGCTCGGATCTGGCATTGCTGTGGCTGTGGCATAGGCTAGCAGCTACAGCTTGAATTCGACCCTAGCCTAGGAACTTCCATATCCTGCAGGTGCAGCCCTAAAAAAAAAAAAAAAAAAAGAGAGAGAGAGATGAGAAGTAGGGGCTAGAACCAACTAACAGAACAAGTAGAGTGTAAGAGTTTTGCAGATGTGAACCAGATCCCTTGGGAGACGTGCAGGTCAGAGCACCAGGTCCCTGTATCAGGCACATAGGGCAGAGACAGCCAGACCAGTGGAAGTTCATCATTGTGATCTAGCTCTTCATCCTCTCAAGTGTTTAAAAGATGATAAAATCAGTTGCTAAACTTTCTCTCTTGAAACATACTAAGGCCCTAAAAGAATCTGAAGTAGGAAACCAACATATGGTGGGTTTTTCTGAGGTGTAGTTGATATACATTATAAGTTTCAGGTATACAACACAGTGATTCATGATTTTTAAAGATTATATTCTCCATTTATAGTTGTTATAAAATACATTCCCTGTGCTGTGCAATATATCCTTTTAGCTTATTTATTGTATACGTAGTAGTTTGTGCATCTTAATCCCTTACCTAGCGCCATCCCCCTCTCCATGGCAACCAATAGTTTATTCTCTATATTTATGAGCCTTTCATTTTTGTTATATTCACTAGTTTGTTTTATTTCTTAGATGCTGCATATAAGTGATATCATACAGTATTATCTTTATCTGACCTAAGGAAACCAACACTTCAAATATGCTTAACTTAGCCATTAAAGGAATGCAAAGGAAAATATTAAGAAGGGCCACTTTGGGAGTTCCCTGGTGGTCTAGTGGATAGGACTTGGCATTTTCACCACTGCAGCCCAGGTTTAAGCCCTGAGATCCCACATCAAGCCACTGCTCACTGCAGCCAAAAAAAAAAAAAAAAAAAAAAAAAACACGCCACTTTGTACTTGGTAAATGTGCACAAATAAAGAAAGAGTGTAAGCCCTGATGCTGAGAAAGTAGCTACAGCCATGTACTAATTGGTGGCTTTGTAAATTGATTTAATCTTTCAGAGGTAGAAAAAAACAAAACTTAATGAATGCCATAAAAGTGGCCCAAGGATCACATTCTTTTTTTTAATTACTCAATGAATTTTATTACATTTATAGTTGTACAAGGATCATCGCAACCAAATTTTATAGCATTTCCATCCCAAACCCTCAGTACACCCCCCCAACCTGTCTCATTTGGAAACCATAAGTTTTTCAAAGTCTGTGAGTCCGTATCTGTTCTACAAAGAAGTTCATTGTGTCCAAGGATCACATTCTTATTAATTTAGGCTATAACATAATGTAAATGGAAAAAATCCATGTATTCAAAGATATTTGTACTACCGATAAATAAATTGCAAAAAAAACTGAAAAAAATAGTAACTATCTAGGGCAGAGAGATGTTTAAATAAATTCTGATATTTCAGCTCAACAGAGTATTTTTAAGTCCATTAAAATTAAAAACATTAAACTCACATGAAAAAGTGCACATATGTTGAGTAAAAATGCATGCAGAATTGAGCATGTTTTATTATTGCAGCTCTCTAAAAATAATTTAAAAATAAGTATAGATAAAAATCGAAAGAAGCATTAGAGAAAAGTAAATGTGTTAGTTATGTGGTGGTATTACGATGTGTCTTGTGTGTGTGTGTGTGTGTGTGTGTGTATCACCAATAATAAAGTACCAAGGAAAACATTTCACACTTGGGAAATCCAAAGATTAAGATTTCTAAATACCTGAAACCAGAGAAGTAAAATGACAGCAGAGTGAGCAATTTGAAATCCTTCATCCCTGATTGAGTGTGAAATGGCACTGAGGTATGAACATAACCCTTTTTCTTCCATAGAAGTATTGTGGCCTTTTAACAAAGTTATAGAGAGTTATGAATGTGAGCCTTGCTTAAAAGATATAAGGGCCCTTATATTTAGAAGATTTCTCACCTGAAAAATTTCTCACCTGAAAAAAAAAGCTGTCAGGTTTTGGAAAAAGATGATAAGCTATTGACCCAGGTGGCCTTTGTACCTAAACTCTTTTCAAAGATTAGATCTGGAGGCAGTTTTAACTCAAATCCTGGGAACTCTAGAACCTCTTGCAGGTTCTGGAGGACACCAGCCCCAAGGACCCTCTGCATGTGTGGCTAAACACCTGAAGGACACTTTTTATGAGAGCTGGCCCTGGGGGCATTCTTCATTCCCCTACTCTGCTCCACCTCAGGAATTCTGGCTGGCCTGGGGTCACCAAACAGAGCAGTCCTGTGCCCTCTTCCCTAAAAGCCCTCCAAGAGTGGCAGAGGTCCCATAAATCCAGGGTGATGGTTGGAAAGAATGGCAGCAGAGAGCAGCCCTCTGCCCTCTGATGATGCTTTACCATAGGAAATGCAGCAGTAAAATGTAGAGGGGGCCCTCAGGGAGCTTCCTGCCCCCTACACCACCCAAATCCACAAGGCACAGCGCAAGAATCTCAGAAAGGGAGTTCCCATTGTGGTTCAGTGGAAAGAACCCAACTAGTATCCATGAGGATGCGGATTTAATCTCTGGCCTTGCTCAGTGGATTAAGGATCAGGCATTGCTGTGAGCTGTGGTGTAGGTCACAGACGCAGCTCAGATCCTGCATTGCTGTGGCTGTGGTGTAGGCCAATAGCTGCAGCTCTGTTTTGACCCCTGGCCTGGAAACTTCAATGTGCCACGGGTACAGCCCTCAAAAAGGGTGGGGGAAATCTCAGAAAGGCACATTTGGTCAGTATGCATGTTTGTCATCTGACTTGACAAACTGTACCCCATTAGGGTGGCAGCTAGCAGGAAGGTGTCAGCTGATGGTCATGTGACATCGTACAGGCTCTCTCAGTGCTGTCTGTGTGTTCGTGGCAGGGCTCACTCTTCACCTCACCACTCCTGTCTAACCATCCTAGTGGCCATCCCTGGAACAGAGCACGCCTGTGTGTGTGTGTGTGGCATGAGCCTCTTCCATTGGAGAAATCTCCAACTCCCAAGAATCAGCTTACAGCTGTGTGAGGAGGCTGGGGAAAATCCTGCTCTCCACACCAGGCAGGGCCAGAGAAGCCAAGGATCTGTCACCCTCAGGGACAGACAGGGACAGTTTCAATGCTATTCTTGTATTTTCCAGGGTAATTCTCTGCTGTGTATGCCCAACGTGCTCAAGTTGTACTTGGAGAATGGACAGACCAAAGCTTTCAAGTTTGAGGCGCACACAACTGTGAAGGTATTGAGAATAAACTCGAATCTCTTTCCCAGTGAGAATTTGCTGACTCCCAGGACTGCCCCCACCCCCACCCCCACCCCACCCAGCCTCTTTCCAGGCAGCTGCCTTGAGATCTCATAACCACCATGGTCTGAGCACCTGCAAGAAGCCAAGACCTGGGTTATCTCATTTAGTTGCCCAAACACCCAGCAAGCTGGTATTTTAATCACCGTCTTGCAGGGGAAGAAATGAGGGCTCCAAGAGATGAACTATCCAATTCAACTAAAAAGCCTTTGTCCTTAACCACAGGGCTTCCCTGCCTCTTGCATGGGACTCTTCTGCGACTCGAAAGACTAGGGTCGCTCAAAACCCAGGCAAGGTGTCAGGACAGGTCCAGGCCCCTGCATGTTCTGTTCTGGATGGAAGTCAGTTCAGCTTATATTTAACAACTTCCCCCAGAGGAGATGCCCTGAGGCAGGTGGTACAGAGGAGGTAGAAAGTGGTCTCTGTGTCCCAGGAGCTAGGAACTTGCAATCTAGTTGAGGGACGGTGGGCCTCCACGGGGCTCCCAGTAGTCCGGGGCAGGAGGAAGTGGGGGCTGTGGAGGGAGAGATGAGGGAAAGAGCACCATCAGGACATGAGAGAAGGCTTTGGGAAGAAGCTGGACCTGAGCTGAGCTTTGAAGGGCAACTAAGAGTTCAACAAGCACAGGTGGAGACAGGGCTCTTGAGGGGTTAGAGGATGCGCATCAGTTTGAGGGAGTCCCGTGAACTAAGGCAGAGAGCCAGTAAGGGAGGCATTGGCCACAAATAGTAAACCATCCCATAGACCGGAGCACGGGCCATTTTCTGTGGGGAGAGTGGGAGGCTGGGGACGACCTCGAATGGCAGGCAACAGAGTTAAGGTTTTATCCCTAGTTACGGATCTAGCATTGCCGTGAGCTGTGGCGTGGGTTGCAGACGCATCACTGGATCCTGCGTCGCTGTGGCTGTGGTGTAGGCCGGCAGCTACAGCTCCGATTGGACCCCTAGCCTGGGAACCCCCATATGCCGCAGGTGCGGCCCTAAGAAGACAAAAAGACCAAAAAAAAAAAAAAAACAGATTTTATCCCTAGACAATAAGGGATGGCATTATAGTTTCTGAACAAGGGAGCAAATAGTATTAGAGGGAGGCGCCAGGGAAGAAGCAAATAAAGGAATTGTGCAAACATTAAAAATCATGTAAGAGGCAGCACTGAGCCCAGCTCTTCTGATACTAGAGTAAGAGCAGATTCAGGTGGGCAGGTGAAGCTATAGGTACCAGACAATAGCCAAGACACACACACAACTCACACACTCACACATAAGAACATGCATTTGTATGCACACACAATGCATGCACACACACGTGCTAGCACTGCCTAGATTCCTTTGGCAATTCCTAGGGCAGCGCCAAATGCCCTATTCCATTCTTTCCTCCTCAGAGGAGAAGCTGGAGAAAGCCTGTCTGAACCTAGAAAGCTCAAGTCCAGAAGAGGAAAGGGAGGGCAGAACAGATTTATTTAGTGTTCACTGCATGTCTGATCCTCTCTGGGCACTTCCTCAGGTAGTAGCTCACTGAACACCCCCAGTAACCTTGTAAATGACAAGTGTTAACTCACTTTTCAGATGAGAACACCAGTCTAAGATATCCAAAATTTGTCAAGGTCACCTAGTTCATACTGACTTCCAACTTGGTCTCATGTTTCTGAATCCTGCACTGGAGCTGGCCACACCTCCATGCTGCATAAAAGTTTTGCAAAACGTTAGACAAGGTTTCTATTTCTGTCCTCTTTGAGCAAAGTACATTGGAATGACGGAGACAATTTATTTAAAATAAGTCCTCCTTTGGTGGCCAAAAAATCTTAGAGATGATTTACAATAAAAGCACATACCACAGGGGAATTAAAGCCAAGATGACAGATGGGGCTGGGGAAATGAACAAGGACTTAGCTGGTTAATCTAACTAATCTGTAGTAACCAAACTTTTTAAAAAACAAACCTTTTAACTCGTTACAACGGAGCAAGAGAGGGGGATATAAATAAATACTATAATGTACTATCCTCTACTATTTAAAAATGTACTGGAGTTCCCATCGTGGCTCAGTGGTTAGCGAAACCAACTAGCATTCATGAGGACGTGAGTTCAATCCCTGGCCTCACCCAGTGGGTTAAGGATCCGGTGCTGCCGTGAGCTGTGGTGTAGATTGCAGACGTGGCTCGGATCCCATGTTGCTTTGTCTCTGGCGTAGGCCTGCAGCTACAGTTCCGATTGGACCCCTAGCCTGGGAACCTCCATATGCTGCGGGTGTGGCCCTAAAAAAAAAAAAAATTATGCTATACTATTTAAAAGCATACTGTATCACACTATTTAAAAGTATACTGTGCTATACTTTTTTACCCAATACTGTTGGTAAATATGGGAAACACCACTGTGAATTCATGAGCAACTTCTCTTCCCCAGTCCCTTACCAAGAGAAGCAAAATCCTCCTTCTCAAAGTCATTTGACCCAGTGAACATTTAGCAACACTGTCTGTGTGCCAGCAAAGCTGTTGATGATACAGAGATAAATTACCCAGGGTCAGTCCCTTAGGGAGCACAAAGTCTTGGCTTGGGGCTGGGGTGAGGAGAGGAGACCTGGGGAATAACTGAGTGGGAAACCGTGGACGGTACAGTGTGGTCAGAATCAGGAAAACGGGACATGAAAACGATGTGGTGTGGGCTCCAGGGAGCAAGAGCTTCTAGCTGGGTGGCAAGGAAAGGCCCCTGGTGTGTGATGGCCCAGGGGGCCGACTTGGCAAAGTGGACGGGAAGGGGGCAGGCATTGTGAGTGAGGACGGCTCCTCAGGCATGGGGAATGACACCAATAAAGACCAGTGATGGGCAAGTTTGGCAATTGTATGGGGCTTGCAAGCAGGTGCACTTCAAGAAGCAGCAGAAGATAGAGAGGGAGAAGTGGGTTGGAAACTGTTCTTTGAGAGCCGTGAACGGTAAGTTGAAGGGTTTGGTTTGGGCTAGGGGACCATGGGAAGCCACTGAATATTCTTGAGCAAGGGAGTGCATGAGCAGTATAAGGTTTAGACAAGTTCTTCCGGATTGGGGTCAGCCCACTTTTATTATCTGTAAAGTGCCAGATAATAAATATCCTAGGCTTTGCAGGCCATGAAGCTTACTCACCACTGCCCTTATAGCAAATGGGCTCAGCTGTGTTCCCATATAACTTGAATTATGAAAACAAGCAGTGGGCTCGACTTGGTCCACCAGCTCTGGTTTGCTAGACACTGCTCCAGATGCAAGGTGAAGGTCAGATGGACAGCAGGAGGGGTCCTTAGGACACCACTCAACAAAGCCCAGAGAAACGTGTGAGCTCAGGCCAAGAGGAGAATGGAGAGAGGGGACAGAGTCAGGGGAGGGACTCTCCATCCCGGCCAGTGCACAGGAGGCATTGAATCAGTGTTGTTGAGTTTCAGAAGCACACAGACTCTTTCGGACTTAGTCACTGGTTAGTTTTGGAGGGTGACAGAGCAAGAGGAAAGAGGGTTCAGAATTGGGAGCTACGGAATTCCCATCGTGGCACAGTGGAAATGAATCCTACTAGGAACCATGAGATTGCGGGTTCGATTCCTGGCCTTGCTCAGTGGATTAAGGATCCGGCGTTGCTGTGAGCTGTGATGTAGGTCACAGACCAGGCTCGGATCCTGCGTTGCTGTGGCTGTGGTGTAGGCTGGCAGCTGTAGCTCTGATTTGCCCCCTAGTCTGGGAACTTCCATATGCTGCGGGTGTGCCCCCCCCCCCAAAAAAAAAGAAAGAAAGGAAAGGGAAGAAAGAAAGAAAAGAGAAAAGAATTGGGAGCTGTGCGGAGCAGGCAGCCCTGAATGGTTTGACAATTCCTAAATCTGAGGTTCTGGCAGGACATTTGTAATGACTGTGTTGATTATTTATTCCTTGAATGAAAGTGTATTGAGCATCACTGAGTACCAAGCTTTGGGGATATAATGGAGCACAAGACAAGCAAGGTTCACATTCTGGGGGAATTTAGCATCTAGTGGTGTGAATGACAACAAGCAAGAAAACACATGTCAACAGCTAGCGCTTGTCATCTGCCAGGTGCTGTTCTAACTGCCATGTATGGGATCATTAATTTAATGCACACACCAACCCCTGAGAGAGGTGTGAGTATGACCATTTTAGAGCTGAAAACACTGAGGCGTGGAGAGAGTAGGCACTTTACCCAGGGACACACAGCTAGTGAGTGGTAGTCTACCTTGCTGTGCTGTCTCTTACTAAAGAACATAGCTATCATTGAAGAAAATCATATTAAATAGTGACGAAGGAAATCAACAGGCCTGGGACAGAGAATAACAGGGGCAATCACATTTAGATACAGAGAAGGCCCCTCTGAGGAGAAAGAACAACCTTGTGAAGAGTGTGGGGAAAGTGTGTCACGCAGAAGGAACAGCACATGCAAATGAGCACATGGCAGCAAAGACCTTGTGATGACAAAGGTAGTGAACGAGGAGAACGCGGCATGGCAGCTCTGACGGCACAGTATTAATTGTCATCTCACCCTATGGGCCCCTCTAAATAGGCATCATTATCCTCCATTTTGCAGGAAGAAGCTGAGGTTCAGAAGCATCAGGTTGATTTCCACAGTTGCATAGAGGATGGGCAGGGGGATTCTGTCTGGGAAGGAGGTAACGATGCAGACTCCAGAGAGAGGGTGAATTCAGAGTCATTGGAGGGAGGTGTAAGGCTCCAAGTGACAGCTTTAGGCTTCCAAGTAAAGCAAGAGAGGGTGGCCGTACGGGTGACGCTGGAGCCCTGAGGAGAGGAGCTGTGGGTGTAGGGCCATGAGGGGTGATGAGAAGTCCCACATGGGGCCCAAAAAGATTCAGCTGCCTGGCTGGCAGTAGACAGGCCAGCCGCACCGAGGAGCAGAGGGCAGGTGAGGGAAGCCCTCCCTGCGCTGTGCCTGAACGCGAGGGATGCCCCGCTCCTCAGGTGACCCTTACACCTCTGCGCCTGCAGGACATCATCCTCACCGTGAAGGAGAAGCTGTCGATCCGAAGTACAGAGTACTTTGCGCTGGCCCTGGAGGAGCAGTACAACATCTCACGGCTGCACCTGCTGCACGAGGAGGAGCTCATCCAGCAGGTACCACCTGCCCCTGTCCCCGGTGAGGAGATCCGGGCTGGGCAAGCTGCACACCTCAGTCAGAGCCTTTGGGGACGGGGCTCAGGCCTCTGTACGTCTGATGCACTTTCTCATGTCCAAAAGGCATAGATCTGGCTCAGCCTGGTTTTTGTACGAGGTGGGCAGGTTCCCATTTTGCAGACAAGGAGACAGAGGCTTAGAGAAGTAAGGTAACTTACTCAAGGTAACACAGCCAATAGAGTCCCATCTTTTGCTTCCAGCTCTGATGATCTTCCCTGGAACCTGCTGCCTTTGAGACGTCAGGGAAACCCATCTGTTGCTGTGTCTAAGCCCTTTTTGTGAGACCTGCCCACTGCACTAGTCCCTGATGTTAGGACAGTCCCTCCCTACCACTCAGTCTTTCAGCCCTTCAGTGATTTGTTGTGCTAGCTTTTTATTTTTTATTTTTTTATTTTTTGTCTTTCCTAGGGCTGAACCCATGGCATATGGAGGTTCCCAGGCTAGGGGTCTAACAGGAGCTGTAGCTGCTGGCTGATGCCACAGCCACAGCCACGCCCGAGCCGCGTCTGCAACCTACACCAGAGCTCACGGCAACGCCGAATCCTTAACCCACTGAGCAAGGCCAGGGATCGAACCCGCAACCTCATGGTTCCTAGTCGGATTCGTTAACCACTGAGCCACGGTGGGAATTCCAAGGAAAGGGGACTTTTAAAGAAGAGAAGGAGCATGAGCCAGGCATGAGCTCGTGGGGGCCTCCCTGAGCGTTCTTCATTATGATGAATTCCAACCCTGGTCATTTGCTTTCTAATACTGCTGCTTACAAACTTTTTTTTTATCACTTCTATTCCATTAGCATTGGAAAAAATCAAACCAAACTGCCAATATAATTGAAGTGAAAAAGAATAAGGTACAGAACACACACATATAATGTCTAATATACTATTATTGGTGTGAAAAGAAAAGATATACCTTTGTAGGAGTATGTAAACACAGAGACTGTCTGGAAGAGTATGTAAGAAACCAAATGCAGAGACTTCTCCTGGAAAGCACAACAGGTGGGTGGGATCAGTGGGAAACTTCGCCTTTTTGAGCCTTTGACCTTTTATAGCCATGGGAAAGTCAAATTAGTGGCAAAAGTCTGTGCAGTCTTGGGAAGCACTAAAAGGGGAATCTCCAAGGACCGTCTTTCACTGTCTTTTTTAAAAAGTTGTTTTGTGAAATAACAAAGGCAGAAGATGAACCGTCTCTCTCTTACTTGTCGCAGGTGGTAGAAAGGGAAGAGTCACATGACTACCGCTGCCTCTTCAGGGTGTGTTTTGTTCCCAAGGACCCCCTGGACCTCCTGAAAGAAGACCCCGTGGCCTTTGAATACCTCTATCTGCAGGTGACCCAGTCTGCTCTTCCTGAAATCACAGTGGTTGTTCTCAAAGATGACACATTGGGTTATTTTGAACATGAGCTTAAGGCGATTAAGCAACTCCCCGGTAGGGCTTATCTTGATATGAGGGAGAATGGGCCTGATTATCCCTCAAAATTCCTTTTTATGTCACTGAGTTGCTATGTTAGGAGATTTGCAATATATTTGTGAAATTAAGGCTTAGTCTTCCGTGTAGATGATACATCTTCTAATACCATTTAGGAGCTTTCGAGTTACAGTTTTTCCTGCTAAAAGGGACATTCATGCTTCAAAGCTTTATTTCAGGAATGAAATAAAAAGGTCACATAATTTGCCTGGGTCACCCATTTGGTGGTGGAGCCACAAATGGGTTCCTCGTCATCCTGGCCTGGTGCTCCCCCTGCTGTACTTCCTTAGGTGAGGTGTATTATGTCATTTTTATTCTGATGAAAAAAAATCATCTGGGAGGCATCACCATTTCACAGATGAGAACTTTCAAACTAGGTGGATTGACTTGTCCAAAGTCTTGCAGAAATGGTGACAGCAGGTGATAACAACAGCAGTAACAGTACTTCCTGTTTGCCTAACACCATGTCCCTATACCTGCTTCCAAATGTATTATCTATTTTAAACCTCACAGAAACCACATAAGGTTGGCTGACTTGACTGTCCTTGTTAAGCAAGGGGACTTACGGATGCTCAGAGAGTCTTAGTAAAGTAACCAAGGTCACACACCCGAGAACTGACAGAGCCAGATCTCAAAGCTGAGTTCCTGGCCCCGCTGCCTTTGTCCTGAGAGAACTAGGAACACAATCTGTCAGTTCTCGTTTCCCAGTTCCTCTGATCTCATGTCTTCTAGAGCTGCAGCGACGTGCTCCAGGAGCGCTTTGCCGTGGAAATGAAGTGCAGCTCTGCACTCCGGCTCGCGGCCCTGCACATCCAGGAGCGGATCTACGCATGTGCCCAGCCACAGAAGATCTCTTTGAAGTACATAGAGTGAGTGGCGGGGGACTCCCGTGTCCCATCAGCAGCTGCTGAGTTGCATTTATTACTTGGCTGGCCCCGGGCCCGATTCCACAGAAAGCTGCTACTCACCCACCTACCCATCTGTCCACTGTCTTCCCATTCATTTTCCTCTCCGGCCTCTCCAACCCAGCCTGGCTTCCCTAGATGTCAAAACCCGGCTGCTCCCTCTGGGGCCGAAGCCAACTCCAGATGGAATGACACAGGAAGGATCCCTTTGTCAATTCCCAGTTCCTGTGGGAGGGTAGCTCGGGAAATCGGTTGATGACTTCTGCATAAAGCTCTTCTGAGGGCGGGAATGCCTTGGAGACTCCTTTGGTGTGAACCAAATTGTGTTGCATTACATTCCTAGTAGGGCAGTTTCAAGTCCTGTGTTGCTGACACCTCCTGATTCTTAGCTTAAGTTTTCACTTTGCTCTGGATCGTGTCACCCAGATCTCTAACCTCCTCACCAGATCTCAGCTCCATCTTGCACGAGCAGCAAAATCAGACAGGGACTTACATTTTAGAAAATAAAACAAATCCTTGGCCTGACCCCTGAAATACTAGGTCAAATCCCTAGTGAGTAGGACCTGAGAATCTGTATTTCTAGTTTGGTGTGGGATTTTGAGGCTGTGTTGGCATCATTTTGAAGCTTGGCCTCGGGGATTCCCAGGTGCTGTGTTGCCCCGGGAGCATGAGCTATACATGTGTGATGAGTAGTGAGCTTCTAGAATGATCCTGGCATTTAATTTCTGAATGGCTGTTTTTTATGGAGGAAGTGTATGTGGGAGTTCCCGTCGTGGCTCAGCGGCAACGAATCCGACTAGGAACCATGAGGTTGCAGGTTGGCTCCCTGGCCTCGCTTAGTGGGTTAAGGGTCTGGAATTGCCATGAGCTGTGGTGTAGGTTGCAGATGCAGCTCGGATCCCGAGTTGCTGTTGCTGTGGCTGTGCTGTAGACCAGCAGCTGTAGCTCTGATTAGACCCCTAGCCTGGGAACCTCCACATGCCAAGAGTGCAGCACCTAAAATGACAAAAGACAAAAAAAGCAAGTGTATATGTGTGTTTGTATAGATAGATGATAAATAGATAGATATTACACAAACACATGCTTCATATATGTATTTACATACATTCCACAAAACCACGTGTATAAATATATATATGTGTGTGTATATGGTTTTATATATGCATGGTTATACACATATATCTTCTGCTGAGGAAAAGGCTTATAATTGCAGTATTCTTAGAGCACTAAGTTCTGAATCAAATGTAGTTATGTTCTTCATTAGAGTCAAGTACTCTGTAAAAATGAGCCTCCTTGTCTCCAATGTGTCATGACAGGAAGGACTGGGGGATAGAGAACTTTATATCTCCAACTTTACTGCGAAACATGAAAGGAAAAGACATCAAGAAAGCCATTAGCTTCCACATGAAGAGGAACCAGAATTTGCTGGAGCCCAGACAGAAGGTAAGGTAGCCACAGCCCCTACTGACCCCACAGCTATCTCTTGTGAAACCTCGGGGAAGAAATTTTCAACATTGCCTGCATTTTAGGCAAATGAATAACTCTGACTTCAACAGTCTTTTTCATTTTCTTTTTTTTTTCTTTTCTTTATTTAAGCAACTTATCTCTGCTGCCCAGCTACGTTTAAATTATCTACAGATCCTTGGGGAACTCAAGACGTATGGTGGGAAAATCTTTAATGCCACTCTAATGGTACGTACTAAAGAACTGTGGGGTCCTATCCTTATAAGGGCTGCTAGAAGCCCTCTGCAGATCAATGTGCCTTTTAGCCTAAAATTCCTTAGGACCATGTCATGGACTAGAATTTGTTTGAGAATCTAAGTATTTATTATGCCCGTGAGGAGTGTCTATTGTGCCACTGCTTAGCGCCAGCCCTCTGATGGGGGAGGCAGAGCTGAATGAGACATGGTTCCCACTCTCAAATGATGGAACCAGACACCCAACAAGGCAGAGCAAAGCCATGAGGGACACAGGGCCCTTAGGGTGTGTGACAACAGAGGCCACTGCTGCCAGCTTCAAGTTGAATAGGAAGAAGGGATTAAGGAAAGGCAAGAAGGTTGGATCTGGCCATATTTCAATACAGAGGAAAGGCATTCTAAAGGTAGGTACTATACGCAGTTTATCCTGGAGCTTTGGGTATATGAAGGTGAAGAGGGACAAAGCGAACTCAGGAAGGAAAGAGAAGAATCTTAGACTGACTGCTAGACTGGGGCCCTGCTTGGTCAGAAGAAGGGGAGATGTGAGGGGCGGGCCTGAGAAGGGAAAAGAGAAGCGAAAGAGCCCTCAGCTCTGTTACCCATTCCTTCTCTGGCCTGGCCTTTTGGAGCCTAGGCCTGGAGCTGTGTGCTGGGCTGCAGTCAGTGGTGGGATGGGGTGGGGTGGGGGCGTGGCCTAAGGGAACCCTTCCCCACTCATTCCCAGAACTCTCCAGCACAAACCAGGCAGTTTACTAATTAGAGGTGTTTTAAAAAATAATAGCAAAGCTCCTTTCTGTGGATTTGGGTGCCTCATATACAATACATATACATACATATACATATACATAATACGTATACATATACAATATGGGTCAACATGGGTTAGTTTAAACAGACTGCTGACTTAATAACGTAGGTGGAAAAAAAAGAATTTTTTTTTTTGGTTTTTGGCCACACCTCAGGCATGCAGAAGTTCCCAGACAGGGAAACCCTCACCACAGCAGTAACCAGAACCACAGCAGTGGCAACGCCAGGTCCTTAACCTATGAGCCATCAGGGAACTCCAAAAATCAATGTTTTGAGCAAAACCAAGAGCATCAGATAGGGGAAGGGAAAACTAAACTGAGTCTTTGTACAGTTAGATGACTAAGTGGTGAAAAAGAGACTAGACCACCGAAAGGAAAACTTGAAAGGGGGCAAGAAAAACTTCCCACTTTTCCCAAGGGTTCATCCTACCTTCTGCCAACTGTCAAGTTCCCATCTGCAGTCCCTCTTTTCCTTTCCTATCTAAGGAAAGAACTGGTAATGGGAGAGCAAACTAACCACCTTGAACTGGCTTGGGTGCGCGCTGGACCCTGGGGGTTACGAATTTAGATACGCACAGGCTCTGTTGTCAGGCTCCTTAATGTGGAATGTGGGACTTGGATACAGTAATCACAGCAAGTCCTAGCTCAGTGCCATCGGAGAAGTACAGAGGACATGGTTTGGAAATGACAGAGGAAAAGAAATATTCATTCTGGTTTGAGGAACAGATGTTTTCTGTAGGCAGTAGGTTTTGATGGAAGACTTTTTTTTTTTTTCTTTTTAGGGCCACACCCATGGCATGTGGAGGTTCCCAAGCTAGAGATCGAATTGGAGCTGTAGCCCCCGGCTTGCACCACAGCTACAGCAGTGTGGGATCTGAGCCACATCTGTGACCTACACCACAGCTCACAGCAACGCTAGATCCTTACCCACTGAGTGAGGCCAGGGATCAAACCCACATCGTCACAGATGCTAGTTGGGTTCGTCAACCACTGAGCTGTGATGCGAACTCCTTGATGGAAGCTTTTAAAGGGTCAGGGTTTCCATAAATGATGACGGCTGACAAGGGGATTCCGAGAGCACAGCCTGGCTATAGGCACATAGCTGTGAAAGTATAGCGTTGTGTTAATGGAATAGGTAAATGTCCTGTGGTTTGATTCTCACTTGTGAAGAGTATTATGGGAGATAAATTTATACTTAATTTATCTCTAGATGGGGCCCCAGTTAGACTGTTACCTAACTTTGTAGTCTAGGGGAGCAGTGGTGAGGATCTGAAGAAAGAATCAAGGGGTTTGCGAGAGAAGTCTCATGTCTTCCATGTATAATGTATTTTCACTAACCTGTGAATGGAAACTAACTCTCCTTCTACCCTTCTGCAGTTACAGGATAGAGAATCCTACATTGCCCTTCTAGTTGGAGCCAAGTATGGCATTAGCCAAATTATCAATAGCAAACTCAACATCATGTCCACGCTGGCAGAGTTTGCAAACATCAGCCGCGTAGAACTGACAGAAGAGTCTGAGAAAGTGAGCATGGTCAAAGTGTATCTTCAGGACGTCAAGGTAACAACAGGGAAGAGATTTTGCATTCAGCTTCTGGAATTTAGGGCTAAATTATTCAAGGGTAGTTTATATGAGTTTGGATATTAATAAAGTCTAATGTCCAACATTTGCTTAAGAGGTTGAATTGTCCAGCCTGTCCCATCAAAGGGAAAGTGATGAACAGGGTGCCTTTTCCTGGGCAGGTTCTAAAAAGGTTTTTTTTTTTTTTTTAATGTGAACTGAGCTAGACCGTGTACTTTCCTGATGGGTTCAAAAACTTAGATGGGAACAGTGGAGGGTTTTATCACCTGCACAGAACCAGAATGGCTGCCCAAGATTTTGAGTGGCAGCGATTAAAATAAGTAAATCGTCCTGCCGTAGAGCACAGGCAACTATATTCAGTCACTTGTGATGGAACATGATGGAGGATAATGTAAGAAAAAGAATATATGTATATGTGTATGACTGGGTCACATTGCTGTACAGTAGAAATTGACTGAACACTATAAATCAACTATAATAGAAAAAATAAAAATCGTAAAAAAATTAAAAAAAATAACTAAATGATGTGAGATACTTCCTGGAGTTGGGGATAGAAGGACAGGAGACATTGTGGAGATTCCTTGGGAGGAAGCCACTGTGCATGTATGAGTGTGTGTGCATGCATGTGTGGTTGTGTATGTGCATGCATGTGTGGTTGTGTATGTGCATGCATGTGCACACCCAAGTCTCGTAGGTAAGAAAATGGAACACCAGGGGTCTGCTTGTGGACCATGGCTGGATTTACTTGGAGATCTCTCATTACCCCCCCGTGGCCTTGTTGCCTGTCTTCCCTTAGCCCTTTATAAGCATAAGAGCTCTCTTTACCTTCAAAGGTTCTGACCTTGCTGCTGGAATCCAACAGTGCAAAAGACCTCGCCTGCCTGATTGCCGGCTACTACAGACTGTTTGTCGACCCAGTTACCTCCATTTTCCTCTGGCCAGGACACAAACAGCAGGTGCACCGGGTATCTGCCGAAGAAGGTGAGGCACTGAGGCTTGCTGCTGTAAGGCCCTACTGCCTTGTAGGTTGGGGAGGAGGGGCATTGAGTGGCACTGAGATTTCCACTCAAGTGGTTGAGAGCTGTTTCTCCGTTTTATTTCCTGGTAAACAGTTGATCATTCCAAAATCCTAAATAAAGGAGTTCCTGCCGTGGCTCAGCGGAAATAAATCTGACTAGGAACCATAAGGTTGCAGGTTCGATCCCTGACCTCGCTCAGTGGGTTAAGGATCTGGCGTTGCCGTGAGCTGTGGTGTAGGCTGGTGACTACAACTCCGATTAGACTGCTAGCCTGGGAACCTCCATATGCTGTGGGTACAGCCCTAAAAAGAAAAAAAAAAATCCTAAATAGAGAAGCTTTCTTTGGACCTGAGAGTCTCCTAAAGCCAAGGAATGCTATTGAAGATGTCTGATTCCCTGTGCTTGTCCCTAAAATCATCCCTAAGATCTACTGTGTTTTATCTTTCTTTGCCAATAAAATGAGATGTCACTTATTTGTTCAGAAGGTACAGATGACGTAGTTCTCACCCCATGCCTATGCACTCTTTTGCAGTCTCTTGAATTGTAATAAAAATTCTCAACCTTACGTGTTTAGAAGAAGTGGGTACGTGAGGATAGAAGGGACTCGAAATCACATGATGTAAGGAATGAAGTGGCGGAGGCCAGATGAGGTGAACATTTTCCCAGGCCAACTCCTGGTTTCTACCAGGCTTTTGCTTCAGCCCTCTTGATGCAGCATTTTCCCGGTGGTTTGCTGATAAATGTTTAACAACTGTCTCTGCAGGGCGAGAACAAAACAAAGCAGAACCTCAGTTTGCAGCAGTTGCCCAGTTCTGTGGCATTAACATACCCAGCATGGCTCATTTCAAGCTATTGATGTGCCTTCACTGAAGATAGAGAATAGGAGGGGTGGCCAGTAGCGCACCATTATTTAGCATCTCCTCCATGTGGATAAAATAAGTCCTAAGTCATCTCACAAGGTTAGATGATAGTGAATTAAAGTAAAATAGGAATCGATGAGTTATGTGTACTTGTCACCTTTGTCTTTAACACCATCTCTGTAAAACGGATGTTTCCTCTGAGTCTGGGCAGGGAGACAGCAGCCAGGGGAGCAGTGCTGTCGTGCAGGTCTCGTGGCAGTGCTGCTTCTGCCAGGGCAGGTGGCAGTGGTCATAGGAGGCCTCCAGCACAGGAGGTGTTTGAAAAACATGGTGGAGTTAACCAGGCAATGAAGGGAGGAGAGAAGTTGGAAGCAGAGGGGACAACATGGAGGCATGACACAGAGGGTGAGGTCGTGATCTGAGAGACACTCTCTGTAGTGGCTGGAGCACAGGGAGGCTGAAGCGGGTGACCTATCTGATGGGAAGGGGTCAGGGCCATCCTATGAGAGGGTGACCAGGCCGCTGAGTGGGTCAGGGCCGTCCTGTGAGAGGGTAACCAGGCTGCTAGGGGGTCAGGGCCATCCTGTGAGAAGTGACCAGGCCACTGAGGGAGTCAGGTGAGAGGTGACCGTGCTACTGAGGGGACTGGGGCCTTCCTGTGAGAGGGTGAGCAGGCTGCTAGGAGGTCAGGGCCATCCTGTGAGAGGTGACCAGGCCCGCTGAGGGAGTCAGGGCCTTCCTGTGAGAGGTGACCGTGCCACTGAGGGGATTGGGGCCTTCCTGTGAGAGGGTGACCAGATTGCTGGTAAAAAGTATGGACCGTTCTGTAACAGGGGTGACCAGGCTGCTGAGGAAGTCAGCACCTTCCTGTGAGAGGCCTTAACCTTAGTAGGAGAGCTTAAGCTTTTCCCTGTAGGCAAGGGAAACCATCAGAAGGTTTAAATAGAGACCTGGCTTAATGGCCACCCCCAACTCTCTCA
>PVHT021183634.1:35085933-35125439 GCA_004024745.2 Catagonus wagneri | reverse complement strand
AAAAAAAAAAAAAAAAAAAAAAAAAAAGAGTGGTGCCAGCCTAGCAGCCTTAGGTACCCCCATAAAGTTGCTAAAAACACACATTTTTGGAGTTCCCATCGTGGCTCAGCAGAAACGAATCTGACTAGCATCCATGAGGATGCAGGTTCGATCCCTGGCTTCGCTCAGTCGGTTAAGGATCCAGTGTTGCCATGAGCTGTGGTATAGGTTGCAGACGCAGCTTGGATTTGACATTGCTGCGGCTGTGGTATAGACCAGAGGCTACAGCTCCAATTCAACCCCTAGCCTAGGAACCACCATATGCTGCAGGTACAGCCCTAAAAAGACCAAAAAAAAAACACGATTTTTGGACCCCACTCCCTAGATATCAGACTCAGTACATCAGACCTAAGTCCAGGCTTATATATTTATATTTTAAATTTGATTCCCTATCTGATTTTGATGCCCAGTCAGGACAGAGCTGAGATTTTTAGGAAGGGCTTAGCAAACCAACTAAATACCCAGATGTTTCAATGAACAGGTAGATCTCCTTGGAGACGAAGGTAATTTTATTTCCTTTAGGTGGTTCAGATATTTATTTATTTATTTATTTATTTATTTATTTATTTATTTATTATCTATCTATCTATTGCCCTTTAGGGCCACACTCGCAGCATATGGAGGTTCCCAGGCTAGGAGTCGAATCAGAGCTACCGCTGCTGGCCTACACCACAGCCACAGCCATGCAGGATCCAAGCCGCGTCTGCGACCTACACCACAGCTCATGGCAATGCCAGATCCTTAACCTACTGAGCGAGGCCAGGGATCGAACCAGCAACCTCATGGTTCCTAGTCGGATTCATTTCTACTGTGCCACGACGGGAACTCCTAGGTGGTTCAGATAGATGTGGCAAAGGAGACTTGACATTGTGGGGAGAACATGGAATTCAGAGTCCCATGGATCCTGTGTCATTCATTGGAGCACGATCTGGGCCTGTCAACTTCTGGATCTCAGTTCTGTCATCTGGAAAAATGGAAGGGCAGACAGAGTGGGGAAAGAAGGACACAAAGGCATCTGCCAGTCCCTGAATGCTGTTTTGTAAGCCCTGGAGTCTCATGTGTTGCAGGCTATGAATCCAGGGCATGCAGCGACTCCGAGGAGTCCTCCGAAGTGGACTGCGAGCTGGAGCCTCTCTCTGACAGACGCCTGCTGAAGGTGGGCCCCTGCGGACCACTTGTAGAAGAGGAGGAGCCTCCTGGGGCCAACTCCGCGCCTGAGGTGGCCAGGAAAGGCCCAGGCCCCTGTGAGGCCAACAGCACGACGGACAGCGCCGAGTCCGAGGCATCCGACTCCGCCAACACTGAGAGCCGAGGCTGCAGGACCAGTGGCTCGAGCGAGTCCATGGATGCCCTGGAAGAGGATGACCTGGACGCCTGCTCCTCCAGCAGGTCTGCCTTCCTCCCCCTGGGCTTGCCAGGCTTCCCAGCGAGTCTCGATTCCAACAGCCAAGAGGAGAGGAGCAGGATCGAAACCAATGGCTTCCTGTGTCTCCTGGACCTGGCCCAGAGAGCCAACCCTCAGAGCCACAAGACAGAGTTTTCTGAGAGTTCGGCTCCTGAGACCTTCAGCTGGGGACCAGAGCTGAGCATGGTCAGGCTGGACCCCAGGCTGTATGAGGGCAGCCGGACTGGCTACTACAGCCTGTGCACCAGTGTCTCCCCGGCCAGCCACCAGAGCGACAGCTCGGACAGCACAGCTCCCCCGCAGGATGGGGGCCTGCCACCCTGGGGCCAGCAAGGCGGCACCAAGGCCCAGCCCAGCCTCACGCTGCAAGCCCTGGCCCCGCGCCTGCCGCTGGCCTTGGAGGATGGCAGTTCCGATGAGGAATACTATGATGCAGCCGACAAGCTCACACCCCCGGACACCCTCTCAGGTGAGCCCTCCCCAGCAGGTCTGCGGATTCGGCAGGCAGCTAGTCGGTACCCATGGGGGACAGAGGCCAAACTTGAGGGGAAAACACATGAGTAAAGCACAATCCTTGCCCTCTTTTGAGGGGGACCACCCGGGCTCAGTGGACCAAATTATAGGCATCCTGACTTCAAGTCAGGGCAACAAGGGAGATCCAAAAACTGTGGGCAAGCAGAGATGGGTGGCATTAATTCAACAGTGGAAACCAGGGAAGGCTTCCTAGAAGAGGCAGCAGTTGGGCCAAGCCTTGTGAGATGGACAGAATTTACATGGAAAGAAAAGGGCTTGACAGGAGTGCCCAGCAGAAGGAAGCAACTCTATTGTTACTGACCTTGAAGCATTCATGTTATGAATGAGGCCTTGAAGCAAGAAGAACCTGAAGGGCCATTGGTGGCCCTTAGGGGACTCGGATGTAAGGCAGAGGGTCATGTTCCCTTCAGGTTCCTCATTCCGTCCTCCACAGAGTGTGAGGTGTCTTCCTAGGTAGAATGGCTTCCTAGGTTGACCTGAGATCCTTGCAGGACATTTACACACACACATACACACACACACACACACACACACACACACACAGAAAGAGATTCACATTACAGGCTGAAGAATAAGATTGAAAATAGCACACAGACATTAAGGGTGACATACTAGGAGCTGGGGAAGCAGCGAGGGAGCAGCCTTTTCTTTGTTCTAGTCCTTTCCTGTTGCTCCCTGCCCCCTCCTGGTTTCCCCTTGCTTGTGGGAGAAAGGCCAGCTTCTTCCTGAGACCTCTGCATTATCTCTCTTTCCCGAGTCCTCTCCCTGCGTTCCTGCTACATAGACCCTCTTGCCATTTTTTGTTGTTGTTTTTGCTTTTTAGGGTCGCACCTTCTGCATATGGAGGTTCCCAGGCTAGGGGTCAATGGAACTACAGCTGCCAGCCTACACCACAGCTACATCAATGCCAGATCCGAGCCGCGTCTGTGACCTACACCACAGCTCACGGCAACGCTGGATCCTTAACCCACTGAGCGAGGTCAGGGATCGAACCCGCAGCCTCATGGTTCCTAGTCAGATTCGTTTCCACAGCCCCATGACAAGAATTCCTTCCTTGCCATTCTTTCAAAGTGCCCAGCTACTTCCCACCTCCAGCTTCTGCCAGGCTGCTCTTTCCACCCTAAACGTTCCTCACTCTCAACTCTGGCTGATGATCCATCCATCAGGCCCCACCTGGAAATTCACTTCCTCCAGAAACATGAACCAGACCACCGAGACTATCCCTGTCTCCCCATGCCTGTCGTGCGCCTTGCAGCACCCTGAGTGCTTCCTGCCGGGCACTTAGCACTGCCTGTAATATTTACTTGTGTGATTTCCGTATTGCTGTGTCTCTCCTTACTAAACCAAAAACTCCTTTGAGTATAGGAACCATGTATTTCCCCCTCATCTCTGTGTCTTGGCACACAGTCCCTGGCAGTTGTTGCTAAATGAATGGACAAACCCTCTACCATCCACCCTGAGTTTGTTAACTGACTGTACCCCAGTAGAAACCCATGGCCAGATTGTGCACTGCTCCCCAAAGAACCCAGCCAGCTGCCATCCATGCCCCCAGCCTTGCCCTGCTGGGCCAGCGATTGTGCTGGAGGCAAGGTGGGTGCATGACAGACTGTTAGTCAAGGCTTTCCTTTATGGGAGTCCAAACTGGACACCCCCTCTTTAACAGAGAGCCAGTGAGGTGCTGGGGGGCCAGCTTGGACCTGGGACTCCTGAGCCTGCAGCCGGTCTAGGCCCTGCCTCCCTGTGGGAGCCTCTCTCCCTTTTTAGGCTTAGGAAACACACTGGGACTGGAGCTGGAGGTGGCCTAGAGCAGCAACTCCAGAACATGGCTGGGCATCAAAATCACCCAAGGGGCCTGGTTCAAATACTGTAAATTCCTAGGGAGTTCCCATTATGGCTCAGCGGTTAACGCATCTGACTAGCATCCTTGAGGATACAGGTTCGATCCCTGGCCTCGCTCGGTGGGTTAAGGATCTGGCATTGCCATGAGCTGTGGTGCAAGTCACAGACGTGGCTCTGGTCCTGTGTTGCTGTCGCTTTGGTGTAGGCCAGCAACTACAGCTCTGATAAGACCCCCTAGCCTGGAAATCTCATATGCTGTGGGCGCAGCCTTAAAAAGACAAAAAGACCACACACACACAAAAAGCAAATACTATAAATTCCTAGATTCCACCCTCAGAGATTCTGATTTAGGAGGTCTGAGGAACAGCCTAGGATTTAATAAGGTTTTTATTAAGGGACAGCAAGGTTGGGAAAAACATAAGAGCCCTCTGATTCTCTAGCACTAGGCTGCAATCCCAGTTTCTTCCGGTTGATTCCCAGGACCCCTTCACAAAAGTGTTTCTCCTTTCAGGAAGATCCGTCCTGGTATGTACAAGATCCGTCACGCCCATGACTGAGAGCCATGGCCATTTTTGGTCAAAAGAAGTCTCCTTCAGAACCCTCATACACGTAGTGACAATGATAACAATGAAAGCACTGGCTTCCAATGACAGCCGTTAGGCACAGACCTTGTGCTAGGAGCTTGATATGTACAAAGTCTTCTAAACAGCATGGCGATGCTGATTGGCACCATTGGTATTGACTGATGTGGGTTAACCTATGCACAAAAAGAAAGTGTTGGAAGGATATGAGAGCTAAAGAATTGCTAGCAGAGGAGAAGACCTGGTTCAGAGACAGGAAGCAACCAGACTAGGAGACCAGGTAGCAAGAGTCCTTATTATACTGTCAGGATACTGTGGCTGTAAAGAATGGGCTCTACTCTTTTTTTTTTTTTTTTTTTTGTCTTTTTAGGGCCACACCCATGGCATATGGAGGTTTCCAGGCTAGGGGTCGAATCAGAGCTGCACCTGCTGGCCTATGCCACAGCCACAGCAACGCAGGATCCAAGCCACACCTGCAATCTACACCACAGCTCACGGCAAAGCTGGATCCTTAGCCCACTGAATGAGGCCAGGGATCGAACCTGAGTCCTCATGAATACTAGTTGGGTCTATTATCACTGAACCACAACAAGAACTCCAGCTCTACTCTTTTTTTAAAAAAATCAATGAATTTGAGTTTGAAATTCTAGGAAATTTGGTGACTGAATTTCTAAGTCATAAGTCTGACCATTTGGCTGATGTGCATAGGGCCCCTTCATTAATAGTTCTAGCAGGAGTTCCCATTGTGGTGCAGCAGAAACAAACCTGACTAGTAGTGAGGATGCGGGTGCAATCCCTGGGCTCACTCAGTGGGTTAAGGATGTGGCGTTGCTGTGAGCTGTGGTGTAGGTCGCAGACGCAGCTTGGATCCTGCGTTGCTGAGGCTATGGCATAGGCTGGCAGCTCTAGCTCCAATTCAACCCCTAGCCTGGAAACTTCCATATGCTGCCAGTGAGGCCCTAAAAGTTTTAAAAGGAAAAAAAAATGGTTCTAGCAGACTGTAACCATTGGCGGGATGTCATTCCCCTAAAACAAGTTGGGATACTGTGACCAAAAGACAAGGCAATGGATCTTGGGCAACCGAGAACCGAAAATATCTACCATAATGATCGCTCCCATTTTTCAGATGAGGAAACTGAGGGACTCAAGGTTGAACAAGCCTGGGGTTACACAGTCCAGCCAGGATTTGAAAGCAGACAACCCTGAATGCTGAGCCCAAGCTCTATAAGTCTCTTTGTTTTTCTGCTTTTCATGTACTTTTTCCTTCCTTGATTCTCAGGGCTCAGAGCTGCTTCTGCTGCAGAAACCTGTGCCACAAGATCACAGAATAAGGGCAGCACTTGCAGTCCCGAGGACAGCCTGAATCTTGGACCACATGCAAGAGAGCCAAGAAGGGGAGGGGTGAAGAAGTATGCCAAGACCCTGAGGAAAAGAAGGTCTTTCCTACAGACAGACTACACCTGTCAGGTCTCGTTTCCCCTGATGCCCTCGGCCTCCCTGGAGAGCATGGATGACGTGTGCTACTACGACCGGGAGCCCTACCTGGCCCCCGGCGCACCCTCCCCAACTGTGTCCTCCCTGCAGGACGTGCAGGGTGAGCCTGGCCTCTTGGAGACCAAGGCCCTCGGGCTGCTGGCTCCCTTGAGGGAGACCAAGAGCAAAAACCCAGCCTCCCGAGCCATGGAGATGGAGCCTGAGACCATGGAAACCAAATCAGTCATCGACTCTCGTGTGTCCTCTATTTCTGCCATTCGCCTCCGGATTGACCCCAACAATAAAGAGAATTCTGGGATGGCCCCTCTGCCCACCGCCATTGCCTGTCCCCCAGCAAACGCACCTCACCGTTCCAATCCAGGCTCGTCTGGCCCAGATACAGCTCAGGTAGGACCTTCCCAAACCTCATCTGCATTTCAAGACTTGGACAGCAGTGCCCCCAGAGAACTCACCACGGAGCATGGGGATAGCACCTCCTTCCTCTCCAGTGTGGACTTGAACCCAGACAGGGTCTGCCTGACCATCGGCCCAGAGCCACATGGTGTCTCTCAAGGAGACACACTGGAGCTGGGGGAAGTCCAACTGGAAACAGGATTGGGATCTCCGTTTACAAATCATATGCAAGAAACCGCCCCCCAGGACACACAGCCTTTGCTGTCTCCTCGAGATGGGCCAAGAATTGGCGAATGTGGAATAAAATCAGAAGACAAGGAGAAACAACAAGGACAACTATCTTTGGAAGGTGATAGAGAAGTTACAAGCAAAAACGGCACCAACTCACTTCATGATGAGTCTGGGAAGGATTCAGGTGACCCCAAGGGCGACATGTTGAATGCCGTTCCACAAACTACTGGTGTCAGTGCTCCAGCTGGTGGCATAACAGCCTCCCTTCCCTTGGAGACTCCTCTAACAGGGGCTGAGCAGACCCCACCACATTCCCCCGCAGGCCCCCAAGGACAAAGCAGAGAAACTGCAGGCCAAGCCTGCCAGGCCCAAGAACCACAACTACTGGCCGAACTGGATTTAGATCCAAATCTCCTGCTTAGGGACCAGACCATTTCATCAGCCTTCCCTCTGGAGGAGGTCAAGGCAGAGCCACTTAACCATGTGATAGGGGAAGACAGTGCCCCTAGGGACACTCCTCAGCAGGTCTGTTTGAATCCAGGGCCTTCTCTGCCCAAGCCACTGCTCTCTCCCCAAGAAGAGCCCCACTTAGAAGGTTCAAACCAGTGTTCATTGCCAGAATGCAAAGACAAAAGCCCTAGTGTCTGCCTCCCTGCTGAGAAGTCCTTCCTGTGCTTTGCCCCAGAAAGCCATCCTAAAGTTTCTGCCAGTCTCAGAATGGCCACATCTTTGGGATTTGCAGGCATGAATGAGACAGCAGCCCCCAGGATTGGGATGGAGCAATGCAGCTGTCAGTTCCCCTATGCCATGTGCTTCCGTGGCCTGCAGCCAGAGACGGAGGAGGAAGACAGGGACTTACAAGCATCCCCGCCAGCCCCCCTCACCTCTCCACCCTCTGCAGGAAGCCAGCTGGCCCTGCCCTGGAGGCCTGCCCGGGCCCACAGCTGCAGCGCCGAGCCCCTGTCACGGAACAGCCACATCTGGCCAGAGTACTGCTCCAGGGCTCTGAGACAGCTGAAGGCGGCCCCTGCCAGCAGCCCTGAGGGCTTCATCCAACTCATGGAGAGCTTGCTGGAATTACAGGACATTTTAGAAGCCTCCTGGGGAAATGAGAATAAACACCCACCTGAGAAGTGCACCTGGCACTTTTCTGAAAGCCGGAGCCGCCTCTGCATGGGCTCCCAAAAGCTGCTGTCGAGCTGTCAGCACGTGATCAGAATGGACCAGTCCCCCGAGGAGATGCAGGGTGCCGTGCGCGACACCTTCCAGCACCTGGTCCAGCTGGCCGGCCTGTGCTTCCAGTTTACAGACTGCAGCCGCTGCTCCACCAGGCACCGGGAGGCAGCCGGGAACCTGAGGGATGTGGTGTACACCTACCACCAGTTTGTAGAGGCCGCTAAGCTGACCTGCGAGAAAGGCTACCATGACCTGAGTGTGAAACTCTTGGCCCGTCAGTGCACGGCCCTCACAGCCGCTGTGTTCTGTTTGACCCAGAAGTTCCGGGCCTCCACTGCCCTGTGAGCACGCCAGCTGCCCAGGACCCCTGCCATGCCATGGACACTTTGCCGAGAAGCCCCTGCCATTCCTCCACCCACCCCTCTCAAATGTTTACTATTAAGAGTATTCAAACAAACTGCTGCTTAATCTTTGCCTGAATCATTACAGAGTGATGATAAGTTTGGGTTAAAAGCATTCCATCATATTCATTCAACCAACATTCACTGGATACCTCCTCTGGGCCAGGCCATGTGCTAGGGCTTATTCAGAAAGATGAGTATGACAAGTCCCTGCCCGTGGCCAGGATGCTCACAGCCTCTCTGAGCGGACGCAGTGAGCTGTGTACCCTGGGAGGAGCATACCCTGAAGGTGTGGTTGCAGGAGGACGTCACAAACTGTCCCAAGAAAGCAGGGATGAGGAAGGAAGGTGACATCACTGAAAAACAGTCTTGAATTCTCCTATCACACTGATTTGACAGCATCCGCTGCAAACGGTAGTGAGTACATGTGATATTTGATGGATTCCACCTTCACAAGTTTTGGTTGGCAGCACCTGCACCCAGAGGCCTGGTATTCTTGGCAGCCTCGCTGCGACAAGCATAGGCTGCCACTAGGTGGCAGTAATCTCCTTAGTGGCACGCCCCTCCCCCCCGACGCAGGTGTGCTCTGCTTTATCTGCAACTGACTGCGCCCCCTGAATCCTGCACCCTCTATCCATTTTAAATACCTAAGGCAAACATTAAAGCCCTAATAAGATTTGCCTTTTTAAGAATAATATTAGAGCAAAAGAAATATATTCAATGCATTTCTCACTAATTTCAGTTGAGCCAGTTAATCCCTGTTAATCTTGGTAGGACAGGCTACCAAGGTTGGACACCCTACCTAACTGCTCAGTGCTTTGGTTTTCTCTTCTGAATATTGGGGATACTAATAGCACCTGCTTTGTAGGGTGGAGATCTCGTAATTACTCAATAAAAGCTAGTAATAATCCCCAAACTTTATGGATTCTTCTCCAAGTCTGAAAACTTCCTTGCATTTTTTTTTTCAGATTCCAGGAAAACTGATTTCAAGATACCCTTTGGATGCCTTTTTCCCCTGGCTTCTCTGTCAAGGCCAAAATCATTCAGACACTCACTTTGTGGGCTGTTTATAATTCATTCAAAGGGTCCCCCTGTCCTTGTGGGACTCCTGATCAGTTGTGGGCTCAGTGCTTCCTCTGCAACTGATCTCCTCTAAGGCTCCCTAATTCCTCTCCTTCATGCAGCAAAAGCAGGAGCAGAGGTGAGGGTGTTAAGTCACATACCCAATCTCTCCCCAATCAGAAGGAAAGCAATAGAGAAGAGAATCTTCCTATTCCTGTTACCAGTCAGTCACTTAACTAGTATTCAGTTAACCAGTACTTGTGCCAGGAAAAGATTGTCTTAGAGGCCTATTTCTTTTCACAGAATACTTTAAATAAGGCTCTTGTTAACAGATTTTTTTTTTTTTTTGCTTGTGTGGCACATGGAAGGCCGCATGTGTGGCATATGGAAGTTCCCAGGCTAGGGACCAAATCGAAGCTGCAGCTGCCAGCCTACGCCACAACCACAGCAACACAGGATCTGAGCCACGTCTGCAAACTACACCGCAGTTCACAGAAATGCCGGATCCTTAAGCCATTGAGCGAAGCCAGGGATGGAACCTCCATCTTCATGGATACTAGTCGGGTTTGTTACTGCTGAACCACAATGGGAACTCCAGGCTCTTGTAAACATATTTGAAGTGATCTCATGACAAGGAAAAATAAGAACAGGACACCCAAATAATAAAAATTGTATGATGTTAAACAAGACTGGAATACTTCTATAAGCAGAAATCTATGAAGAGCTACATAACTAACTTAAGTGAACACAGTGTGTGTTCACAAGCTTAGGGAAGGAGGTCAAGACTTTGATTCAGTCAGGGCTTGGGTCCTGGTAGTGCTGTTATGGGCACTTCTCTGGGCCTCAGTTTCCCCAAGTGACAAAAGAAAATACCACTAGTCTTATTTAGTGAGGGCCTACAATGTGCCTTATGTAGGTACCTTGAATACACTTTCTTACCAACACAACACCCCAAACTAAGAGATTGTTACATAATATACATTCAGCATTATTGTGAGAAATAAATACTTATGGGAGGCAGGACAGAACACTGTGAAACCTCCAGCACAGGCACTCAAATGTTTGTTTCCTTCTTTCTTTGCTTCATCTCCCCTCAAATCCATTTATTTCCTTGGGTTGTTACTGTATGGAGCTGGTTTTTGCTCTGAGCCACCATGAGGAGTATAAGTCCCAGAAGTTCTGAGAAATCCATCATTGCTTGTTGAGAAGCTAAAGTGCAGAAGGTTTGCCATGCTTAGCACTTCCTTTGAGATAAACAGCCCCCCTACATGAGAGCAGGATGGGACTGCCTACTCTCCAACACAAGAATCAATTGTTTAATGCCTGAGAAACTACTGGATATGTAGACTCCTTCCTTTTCCCAGGATTCATTTCTTTAAACAAATGTTTATGGTACACTCATGCCAGGGTGCTTGATGCAGGATTATGGATGTGAATAGGTGGGTGAGAATCCTGTCTTCAAGAACTCCTGGTCCAAGAGGTAAGAAGACACATAGAGACCTACACTGTAAGTCATCGTGTGCTCAGGACCACCAAAGAGAACAGAGAAGGCACTATGAGAGTTCACAAGAGAGAATTAATTTGAGCATGCTGGTGGTGGGGGTGTGGGAGAGAAAGAGTGGTGATCAGGGAAGGCTTCCTATAGGAGGCTGCATGAATTAGAACAAGTATGTCGAGAAGTCTACTGAGTAGCTACTGTGTGTCAGGTTCTGGCCTTTGCGGACAGGAAGGTAAGTTTTTCTCAAGAAAGGAGAAAAAAAACTCATTCATTTTTTTCTGTGGACATGTATTTACTGTGCAGTGGCACCAAGAATACAACCTTCAACATGATTGATGTAGTCGCATCAAAGAAGTTATAATTTCAGGGAATATAGAGGGAAAATAATAATTACTGATAAATGAAGGTGAAATAAAACGAAGAGTGTTAATATGGGGCTGGGATGAGCCAGTCTTCCCTAGGTGGTCAGTAAAGACCTCTCTGAAGAGGGAGGGGTTAAGCTGAAGCCTAAAGGATAAGAAGGAGGCAGCCATGGAAAAACTGAGAGGAAATGAAACAGTATCTGCAGAGACTTTCTGTGTGTTTAAAGCATTTCAAGAAGACAGGTGCTACTGGAACACAGCAAGCTGGAAGAAGAGTGATAGATGAGGTTGGAGGGGCAGCCAGGAACTAATCCGTGCAAAGCCTTGAAAAGGTTAGATTTCACATCCAAGTACAATGGGAATCTGTTGAGGGGTTTGAAGTGAGGGAGACACATAATCACATGGTAAGTGAATGGGCGCCCAAGGAGGGTGGGTGGTAATACCACCTAGGCTGTCTGTTCTGTGAGGAAGTGGCCATGAGCTCAAAGATGAAGAGACACAAAAGCAGTGGCAGGGAGGAGGGAAGTTATTCCATACAGGTGAGTGTAAGATGCAGGGAGTGGCAGGTGTGGTGGGACCCACTGACAACCATTTGAGCCACTTTGTAAGTGCTGCTGAGTGGTGAGCCAAGGCCAGTTTATGAACAGAGACATCAGAGGTGGGTTTCAGAAAAAAGCTTTCTGGGGAGGAGAGCATATTTAATTTCTTTCAGTATTTTACAAGTTGCTCCAGTATCAGATAAAGGATGGATTAAAGCATGGACTGGAGACAGACTGGGTAGGTGTTGGAGATGCTGTGTAAAGAAAAGACCCCAGGGGGAAACTGTGGGATCAAGGACAGATCCAGCAGGTCTTGGTTTCTCAGGCAGGAGGTATTTCAGGTTCATTCATAGTATGATCTCTCAAAAGGGTGAGACCCCTAGGATTGCAGGAATAAATGGAAGAGCGACTGGTAGTTTTTATCAGGCCAAGGCTTGGACAAGTAATTTCAGGTCTCTGAGCCGTAGTTTCCCTGCGGATTTTGAGGTGGGATGGAGGAGGTAGAGTGGCCAGAGGCTAGGCTCATTCGTGACCTGCCAAGCCAGGAGAGCTGTTATGATCCTGGATGGCCAGGTGGTGGTGAGGGGAGCTGTGTCAGCTCTTGGGCCCTGCCGCTTGTGGGGAAGCCCAAAGAGCCCAGAGAAAAGCAAGGCCCCCACGATGAAAGCTGAGGGATGGTTCAAGTCTGGCTTCAGACCTTAGGAGCCATTAAAGGGCCTGGTCAACATGCAGCAGCCCTGTGCAGTCGGCAAGCGACTGCGATTGTGAGCCCAGCTAACGGGCGAGAAAATAGAGGCTCATTAAGACGCGGCAACCTTTCGGCGAGATGCAATTCCTTGTGTCACTGTGGAGCTTGGGAGCCGAAACCAAAGCCTCCACTCTGCGCCCTGCGCACCTAGCGGCGAGACTGAAAACGACAACTCCCAGAATGCCATTCTAGGAGAGACGGGAACCGGAAGTGAAGTCGGAGGCGGGGCCTGACGGCACCGCCGCCGCTGAGTAAGTTGAAGGTTTCAGGTACTGCTTGGGCTTGTTCCCGGGAGGGGTGGGGGTCTCGCCTGGGGTTGCTTCCTCGTTCGCGGGCGCGGCAAACGCCTGGGAAGCCAGGGCCTGCCCCGCAATCGTGTGACATTATTTCTTCCACCTTCTTGGTGCTTCCTTCCTGCTTTCCGTAGCCCTCGAAGCCTATGGGCCAGAGGGGGCCTACACGCGGGGTACTGTTGAACCCAGAGTCAGGGTGCTCTAGTGCTGAAGGTGCCAGAGGAGTGGAGCCGGCTTTAGTGGCTAAAACAGAATGAGAAGATGAGAGAAGCGTGCAGAAGTTGGTCCATCACTTAGCGCCCAGGAATATGCTCATCAGGTGGGACTTGGGTTAGAAAGTTTTTTTTTTTTAATTTTTTTTCCTTTTTTTTGGCTTTTTCTAGGGCCGCACGCGCGGCATATGAAGGTTCCCAGGCTAGGGGTCTAACAGGAGCTGTAGCTGCCGGCCTTCGCCAGAGCAACACGTGATCCGAGCCGCGCCTGAGACCTACACCACAGCTCAGGGCAACACCAGATCCTTAACCCACTGAGCGAGGTCAAGGGTCAAACCCGCAACCTCATGTTTCCTACTCGGATTTGTTAACCACTGAACCACGACGGGGACTCCTGGGTTAGAAAGTTTTGAGGCCTCTATCAACTTAGAGATAGAGGTGGAGTGGAGAATTCATTAATTTGGCAAGTCTTTATTTGTTGTCTGTTTTGTATGAAGCTCGTTTCCAGGCATCAAGGATATGGTGAACAAAGCAAACAGAACACCTGCTTACATTATAGGCACGGGAAAGTTCAGGCAGAAAATTAAGTATAATATGTGCCGTGTTGTATAGTGAAAATATGAATTAAGTGAGGAAGATAATCATAGATTATCTCCTGCCGACCACACACAAACTTGCTGCAGTTCGCCTTTAAAATCTTGGCCTTTTGGAGTTCCCATTGTGGCTCCGTAGAAACGAATCTGACTAGCATCCAAGAGGATGCAGGTTAGATCCCTGGCCTTGCTCAGTGGGTTAAGGATCCAGCGTTGCTGTGAGCTATGGTGTAGATCCCAGATGCAGCTCGAATCCTGCATTGCTGTGGCTGTGGTGTAGGCCAATGGCTATGGCTTCAATTCGACCCCTAGCCTGGGAACCTCCATATGCCACGGATCCGACCCTAAAAAAACAAACAAAAAAATTGGCATTTTGGAGTTCCCATTGTGGTTAAGAACCCCAGTAGTCTCAGTGAGGATGCGGATTTGACCATGTCCTGGCTCGGGGGTTAAGGATCCCACGGAGGAGTATAGATGGCAGATGAGCAGATGAGGTTTGGATCTGGCGCTGCTGTGGCAGTGGTGTAGGCCAGCAGCTGTGGCTCCGATTTGACCTCTAGCCTGGGGACCTCTTGCCTGGGAACCTGCATATGCTGCGAGTGCAGCCCTAGAAAAGGCAAAAAGATCAAAAAAAGAAGTAACAGTGTAAGCCTATGATTTCAGGTTGAGGATTTCTGGTTAATTACCAGAAAAACTAAAAATACCTGGTTAACAAGGGTTCCCCCCCCAGGAGTAGAAGGAAGGATCATTGCTTTTCATTATAAATAGGTCTTTCACCACCACATCCATGGATATTTCATAGATACAGATATTTCATAGCTTTACTTTTTCAAAGATAGACATTTCCTAAGATATTGGTAGCACTGGACTCAGGGAGCAGCTATGAGCAATGGTTACACCATTATTATTATTATTATTATTGTTATTTTCTTTAAGGCCGCACCCACGGCATATGGAAGTTCCCAGGCCAGGGATTGAACCGTGCCTCTGCAGCAACCTGAGTGGGGTTGCCACAGCAGGAACTCCTGGTTATACTATTCTTTGTCTGTGACACTTAACTGTACACTAGAGCACTTTTTACTCATATCTTCCTCAGGGGTATTGAATACCACCTTGAAATTATTAAATTTGTTAAGTGTGCTGTAATGATTGTTTCTGCCTCAGCACTTCCGACGGATTTTAACAGTTTCCCCTATTACTATGGCTTTCTGCTGCAGTGATACTTAACTGAATAGGGGGAGGGACTGTGTAGTTCGGAAAATTGAATTCTGATACATCACCAGCAACCTAGAATTCTTGATTGGTTTTGGGCCACTCTTTACTTTGGCTAGCTCTAAATCTCCCAGGATGTTTGTGGTGCAGGACTTTGATTAGAGTAGGTTCTCGGTACATATTTGCTGAAGAAATTGTTTTGAAAATAAATGTAGGAGGAGTTCCTGTCGTGGTGCAGTGGTTAACGAATCTGACTAGGAACCATGAGGTTGCGGGTTCGATCCCTGGCCTTGCTCAGTGGGTTAAGGATCCGGTGTTGCCGTGAACTGTGGTGTAGGTTGCAGACGCGGCTCGGATCCTGCGTTGCTGTGGCTGCGGCAAAGGCCGACGGCTACAGCTCCTGTTAGACCCCTAGCCTGGGAACCTCCACATGCCGTGGGTGCGGCCCTAAAATGACAAAAGGCCAAAAAATAAATAAATAAATGTAAGTGTAGGGAGTTCCCTGGCGGCCTAGTTGTTAAGGATCTGGCATTGTCACTGCTGTGGTGCAGGTTCAGTCCCTGGCCCAGAGTTTCCACATGTTATAGGCTTGGCCAGGACCAAGCCCCCTCCAGCCCCCCAAAAAAAAGAAGAGAAAGGAAAGAAACTGAAACATAATGGGCTAGGTGGATTTTACCATCTCTGTCTCTCTCTCAACTCATACATGCATTTCAAGAACACAGTAAATGAACTCATCTGTGTCACTGTAGTAGTGAATAATCATTAGTTGCTTGGGGGTATCAGGAATTGTGCTTGTCTTCTAAGAAGTGAATGTGGCTTCCTTAGTACTAAAATGTCTCTGTGCTGACTTACTTCTCTAGAAGATACACATGCTTTTCTCGGTTCAGTAAATCTGTGTTAGCACTTTACACACTTCTGCATTGTCAGTAATACAGTAACATCATTTGCCATTTGGATATAGGAGAATATCTCTGCAGAGAAATAATGTAATGTCTCACATAATTGTGGCTTTTTCTAATCTGGGTGAAAAGGACGAAGCAATAACTAAGCACATGGACTGGAAATTGGAAAGGAGTGCTCAGAAAACAGAGTCACACGTGCTACAGGAGCAAGAGGTCACTCCGGAGGACACAGGTGAAGATGGCATCTGTGAAAGCTTCCAGCTTCTACAGATTGATGTGGAATGTGAGCATCGAGAGGAGGAGACCCTGCCCACGGGCAGTGCAGTTTGGTGCTCGGTGAGTGCAGCGAGCTGTCTGGTCATGGCCTTTGAGACGATGGAATGTCCCAGAGACCCCCATATAAGAATACATACGGGTAACAAAATGACTGGAGATGAGGAGTTCCCATGTGGCTCAGCAGGTTAAGGATCTGGCATTGTCACTGTGATGGCTTAGGTCACTGCTGTGGCATAGGTTTGATCCCTGGCCCAGGAACCCACATGCCATAGGTACAGCCAAAAAAGGGGGTGGGGGGGTGGGGGTGGAGAATGAGTTTGGTGTATTCCAAGGGATAGATTTCCTGTTAACTGGTTTAAGGTGTGAATTCTATTTGAGATACAGGAAAAAGTAAATAAATTTCAAGAGGGATTTTTGTACACCTCAGGTCAGGAAATCCACCCTGACCCTAATAAATTTACTGTGACCTTGGGCATGTCACATCTCTTCTGGGGTTTTGCTTTTTCTAAACACAATCTAATCCACTTTTGTTTTTAAGACTAATATCCTTTTTCTCTCCTAACTTTATGTCTCAAATTTAAAAATAATTAAGTAACTATTTCTAATATTCATTTTCCTTTTTGGTGCTTATGAAGTTCTCAAACAATTTTGTTTTCTGGATAACATAAGAAAAATGTCCAAAGAAAACAGAGACACTGGGAAAAGATAGTTGCAGCAAAGAAGAGTAAAAGAAAACAAGAAAAAGAAAGAAGAAAAGCCAACCAGGTAGAAAATTCAGGTAACAATAAATCAAATTATTTATATGATTGGTGCGGTTATATTTATTTCTTAGCAAACTGGTATCTGCCTGTTCCTAGGAGAGTAGGACTATTGTTTTTAAGTACAAACAAACATTTGGGAGGTAGAACCTCTTATTTTGTTGGGAATCAAAGCCTCAAATAATAAAATTCTAAGACTGCCTTTCCAGTATAAGCTGTCTAGAGCATATGTGTGTTTATAAGCTCAGAGGCAGAAGGAATGATACCAACAACAGGCAGCATTTATTCAGTGCTATGTGCTAGGTTCAGTGCTTAGAATTTTATATGGGTTACTATAAGGGATAAGTACTTTTATTATCCTCAGTTTGTAGGTGAAGGGACTGGGGTTCAAAGAAATTAAATAACATGCCGAAGATCATATCGGTAATAAATGAACAAATCGAACTCTGATTTAGATCCAGCAGTGTGCTCCAGAGCCCACACTTCACCACTGTGCTATACCTAAGCTGCCTAATGAATGAATACCTTGCATGAGCTTCAGATTTCTCTTGACATGCAAAAAGTACTCACCTGGCTGGGGAGATTTGTTTCTTACTGAATATTATTCCTCTGTTTTTCCATTTTTATCTGTTTTCTGATATTCTTCTTCTAGGCATCTGCCCCCAGCACAGCAAACGTTTTCTGAGATCCTTAACCAAGGAAAAACTTTTGGGAGCCAAACACTCAGGACCAAGACTCTGTATTGATTTGAGTATGACCCACCACATGTCTAAGAAGGTAAAACATCCACTAAACTCTGCATTCCTGCTCACCTTAGGGAGGTCCAGGTGGGAGCAGCTATCATGAAGAGCATGACCATCTCCAGCTTCTGTGATTCTCTAGTAAACCAGCAAATGTGTTTAGTTTTCTACACAAGGCTAAATTCTGAGAGTTTTTTTTGTTTGTTTGTTTTTGTTTTTTGCATTTTAGGGCCACACCCACGGCATACGGAGGTTCCCAGGCTAGGGGTCGAATCGGAGCTACAGCTGCTGGCCTACACCACAGCTACAGCAACGTGGGATCCTAGCCGCGTCTGTGACCTACACCTCAGCTCACAGCAATGCTAGATCCTTAACCTACTGAGCGAAGCCAGGGATCGAACTTGCAACCTCATGGTTCCTAGTCGGATTTGTTTCCACTGTGCCACGATTGGAGCTCCAGTTCTGAGATATTTGTTATAAAGAGTCAGGAAGAGAATAGATGTCCTCTAGTTTGGTTTTAAAGTATTTACCTTATCTTCCGTGTTGAGCCCAACCCCTTTGCCTCTCTTTTCATGGTGTCCCCAGTCTAGATGGAGCCTTTCAGGTTTGATTCTCCAGAGATGAAATCTTTTGAGTTTTTTGGGTTTTAGTTGATTTACAATGTTGTGCCAATTTCTGCTATACAGCATAGGGACCCAGTCATACATATATATGCATTCCTTATATTATCTTCCATCATGATCTATCCAAGAAATTGGATCTAGTTTCCTGTGCTATACATACAGCAGGACTTCATTTTTTATCCATTGTAAATGAATTAGTTTGCGTCTGCCAGCCCCAAACTCCCAGTCCATCCTGTTCCATCCCCATTCCCCATTGGCAACCACAAGTCTGTTCTCTATGTCTGTGAGTCTGTTTCTGTTTTGTAGATAGGTTCATTTGTTTCATATATTAGATTCCACATATAAATGATACCTTATGGTATTTGTCTTTCTTTTTCTGTCTTACTTCACTTAGTATAAGAATCTCTAGTTGTATCCATGTTGATACAAATGGCATTATTTTTTCTTTTTTATGGATGAGTAGTATTCCATTGTGTGTACATACCACATCTCTTTAATCCTTTCATCTATCGATGGACATTTAGGTTGTTTCCATGTCTTGGCTATTGTGAATAGTACTGCAATGAACATAAGGGTGCATGTATCTTTTTGAATTTTAGTTTTTTCCAAATATATGCCCAAGAGTGGGATTGTTGGGTCATACGGTAGTTCTGTGTTTAGTTTTCTGAGGAACCTCCATACTGTTTTCCATAGTGGTTGTACCGGAAATGAAATCTTTGGTCTTCTGCTGGGAAGAGAAATATTTGCTGGTTGCATGTTGTGGGGAGATTACCTGGTAGGAGGTCTTGCTGCAATGTATGTGTTTTACAAAGCCTTCCATTTATACTACTGTGAAGGAGGGATTTTCACCCTAGGATTCTTGGGTGGCTGAACACACAACACTGAACACTGGACAGATAAGGTTGATAGCAGTTTATTGGTCACCTTTACTCAGCCCAAGGGGAGGATGACACTGCACACCATGCAGGGCCACGTAGGATTGCACTTGGGAACAGAATGAACCTCCAGAGACTGTGGGGGGCAAGTTTTATAGTATCAAGAAGTTGGGGTGCCACCTGGTTCCTGCATGAACAAGTGATTGGTTTGTTGGAATAATGCCATGGGTTGGCAGAGAATTAACCCACTACTCAGGGGTAAGCAGGAATCCCTTTAATAGAAAGGATTGTTTAGCTAGTGACCTTATCTGTGGGAACAGAATTGGGAGGGGAACTTGAAGTTAGGCCATTCAAGGCCCTCCCGGTTTCACCAGACAGCAAAGCAGCACACAATATTGGGCCTCACTTTTAGGCCTTAGATTACAGGTCTTTGTTTTCCAACATCCCTGTTGTATGTGTTAGTATTGCATGCTTTTCAGAGAAATTAGAAAAACTGAAGACCTGGGGTTCTTACGTGGAACTTCTAACTATAGACCTCTGAAAAAGTCAACTAAGAATTTCTGTTTGGGAGTTCCTGTTGTGGTTGAGCGGGTTAAGAACCCAGCATAGTGTCCCTAGGATATGGGTTCAATCCCTGGTCTCACTCAGTGGGTTAAGGATCCGGCATTGCTGTAGCTGCAGCATGGTGTGGATGTGACTCAGATCATGTGTTGCTATGGCTGTGGCATAGGCCTGCAGCTGCAGTTCCAATTCAGCCCCTAGCCTGGGAACTTCCATATGCCGCAGGTACAGCCCTTAAAATTTATTTATATTAATTGGATATCAGACTAAATTCTGAAGCTTTTTTTTCACGCCTGTACTGAACCAAATGAGGCCAGATTGTGAATCTACCTTCCTGTAAGGGTGATGGTGCTGAATCAGGATGGAAAGTTAAAACTTCCAAACCTATGGTTTCTCCTAGAGTTGGAGAGAAGGTTCTGCGTTTAACTGACAAGAGTATAAAAAATGTCTGTGCAGTAATCTAACCTGTTTTTAATACTCAACATCACATGGTAAGATTTTAGGTAAAAGCTAAAAGAAAAATATCTCAAAAAATATATATAAAAAAATTTTTTTAAGGAATTTTTTTTTTGCTTTTTTATGGCCACACCTGAATCATGTGGAGATTCCCAGGCTTGGGGTCAAATTGGAGCTACAGCTGACAGCCTACAGCACAGCCACAGCAATGTGGGATCCAAGCTTCATCTGTAACCTGCACCAGAGCTCACAGCAATGCTGGATTCTTAACCCACTGAGTGAGACCAGGGTTTGAACCTGCAACTTCATGGTTCCTAGTTGGATTCATTTCTGCTGCACCACAACGGGCACTCCAAAAAAAGTTTTTTTAAATAAAGTATCTCAGCAGATTCAGAAGGAGGAAGAGGTCTCAGCTTTTCCATTAACTCACTATTTCTGGGTTAGTGTCATTACCTTAACTTTTATCTCTCAGGAGTGATGCCATGGGGTGATACCACATACCTGCATGTATGTACTCACTCCTGGAGTCCAGGGGCCATTGTAGTTCATGAGATTTCCCAGAGTAGTATTCAGTGAACTAACTTTTTATTGACAGTGAATTTAGAAAAAGTGGGCATATTTCTACCCTAAGTTGTCCTTGTTTCTTTGAAGGAATTAAGTAGACTGGCCGGACAGATCCGAAGGTTGTATGGTTCAAATAAAAAAGCTGACAGGCCATTTTGGATCACCCTCACTGGATTCACCACTGATAGTCCCCTATATGAAGAGTGTTTGAGGATGAATGATGGATTTTCTAGTTATCTGGTAAGCCTCATTTACATATTATTTTGAATTGTCACCTGAAAAGTAGATTGGGGGTAATAGTAAATATTCGTTAACTTTTTTGTACTTTAATGTAAAAAATATTATTTATGTATGTAAATTATATTTTCACTACTACAGTCTCATAAATTGAGAAACTCTTATCAGTTCTCATATTTAAAAAATGTTTATCCTTCTACTGCATTGGCAAACTAACATTACAGTGTCTAGGACTGTACTTTGTATGCAGTGTAGTGTATGCTAGACTATGTACTCCAGGAATGTTGTAAGGAAATCATGACTCCTTTTTGTTCTTCGTAGTGCAGAGCTAGGAAATGTGAGTTTCGAGGGGAAGAGAAAGCATCCTTATGGATGTAATGTGGATTTAAGATAGTTTTGGGGAGAACTAAGTTAGTTTCAATACCTTCCCTAGGATCTCTTAAATGTAGTGATTGATACATAGGCAAGAATCCAGATTGGTGCCTAAGAAATGCCACTAGAAGTGCCCTTGTGTGTTTGCATTATGTAGCTGAGACCGGGTAGTGTGGCCTTTCCCAGGGAGGTCGTCAGAGGCACCAAGTGAAAAACGCCTTGTGCGGTGCTGCACAGTTAGTCGTGTTTGCTGTTACCTTAATAATCCCTCCTATAATGCAGCCATTTCCAGCTTTACTTTTCTGGGTGTTTTTATGATTCCCGTATGTGAGCCAAACAGACCCATTCTGAGTCCAGTCCCCTTGTTTTCCTTAGGTGATTCCCTCCACTTTTAGTACTACATGCCCTTCTCTACATGTCAGTCTCAGCTCTTTTCAGAAACCCAATTCCAGCATCCCCTCCCTAGAAGTTCATTCCCTCTTTGTAGACCTGCGGCCTGCTCCCTGTACATGTATCAGGGGCTCATACTGCTTTCTGTCTCATTCTGCAGGGTTAAATGTATCTTTCTACTTTGACTCCTCAGCTGAGCACATTCTGAGAACAGGTTGTCAAATATGTGTCCCCTTGCTGCACCTAGAGCATGCCTGTTAGAAAAACTACATGCCCCATAACTAGTTGCTGCAGTGTAGGCTGTCTTAACCTAGTTCACACTACATTGGGTTATTTGCATTTTTCAGCTAGACATAACAGAAGAAGACTGCTTTAGTTTATTTCCCCTGGAAACCCTTGTGTACCTGACTCCTGATTCAGAACATGGTATGTACTTTACTGCATGCATTCATGTAGTACATTGCTTCTAGCCCTTTATTTCATATTTTTGGTGTCAGAATTTGTTAAAGTCACCCAAGGTGTTCCAAGAAAAAAGAATGGACATTAATTGCACACCTCTTATGGACAGAGACGTCACTGGATCTCAGTATTATATTCTAATTTTTTTTTTTGTCTTTTTAGGGCCGCACCCGTGGAATATGGAGGTTCCCAGGCGAGGGGTCCAATCCGAGCCGTATCCGCTGGGCCATGCCAGAGCCACAGCAACGTAGGATTCAAGCTGTCTGCGACCTCCGTCTCAGCTCACGGCAACACTGGATCCTTAACCCACTGAGCGAGGCCAGAGATCAGACCCGAGTCATCATGGATGCTAGTCGGGTTTGCTAACTGCTGAGCCACGACGGGAACTCCTCTTTTAATTATTTTATATTCCTCTGATATTTTGCCTCCTTTTTGAATTCTAATAGTGATTTGAGTCTGCTGCCTTTTTGTGTGTGATTAGATATGCCAAAGTTTTAGCTGTTTAATTGGTCTTTTCAGGAAGTAGCATATCCTCTTTTTGTTTTCTATTTCATTAATTTTTACTTTTATCATTAGTAATTCTTTGCTTTTAGTTTCTTTGAATTTAGAAATTATAAATCAGATTGATTTCAGTGGGCTTCATTTTTTTCATTAGCTCTTGAAGATGTTGATCTAAACACAGTCTACATCCTTGGGGGACTTGTGGATGAAAGCATTCAGAAGGTAAGTGTACATTTTAGGCCCAACAATTGCATTGTGAAAAGTGGTACTTACTTTTAGAGGTAGCTGCCCTATCATAATCTTACCCCAAAGGCCTAAAAACTCAGAAGGAATAGGAGGAAGGATCCTGTTTGGCCTAGGCTGGCCCTCCCACTTACCAGGTTCCTTCTCTCCTCATCAGCAATGTCAGCAGCCCTGACCTGACAGAATTCAGTCAGGAACTGCAATGGGGAGTATTTGGTAATTATATAAATAACTGTTATTTAATTCCTTTCCTCTCTCCTCTGTTTGTTCTGCAAGGATGACTCTGATCTTGACCAAGGACGCTTTGACTCAACTTTCTTACCTGTTACTTGTTCTTTGTGAAAGAGTAGTTTGTTCCTTCTTAGGCCATCTTCCCTGTTGACAGAAGTCTTATCTCATAACCTCAACCTCAGTAAGAATGTCCAGATTTCTTTTGTTGAATTTGAATTTTATTGAAATAATTGGAATTTTGAAATATGTTTCTATTATGTAAATATTTGTTGAGACAATTGTTTATATTTACTAATTAACATGTTGCATAGATAAAAAAATTATGATATAGTTAAAATGTATAAAAAGGAGTAGAGTAAAAATAAGTCTACCTCTCATCCTTGTCACCCATGTCTGCTGTTGTCTTGATATAGTCTCTGATCAGACAAGTATGTGTTTATGGATGGATATGTATATGTGTGTGTGTGTATTTTTTTTTTTTTTTGGCAGCACCTGCAGCATGTGGAAGCTGCCAGGCCAGGGATCGAACCCATGCCATAGCAGCGACCTGAGCCACTGCAGTAACAATGCCAGGCCCTTAACTTGCTTTGCCACAGGGGAACTCCGGGTGGTATATTTTTAATACATGTATTTTTTCATATGTACGAGTGTGTTTTTTCATATATGTGAGATACATACACATATTTAACACAGATGATATTTACCTGAATTGCATTTATTCTAAAGGATCAGTATACCATGACTCCATAATGATAATCTAAAAAATGGCCAGGGGTTGTAGGGAGGAAAGGGCTCTAAAGAATGCCAGCTGGAGCTCCCTTGTGGTTCACTGGGTTAAGGATCTGGTGTTGTCACTGCTGTGGCACGAGTTTGATCCCTGGACTGGGAACTTCCACATGCCACAGATATGGCAAAAAAAAACCTGCTAATAAAATTTTTTTATAAAATAAAAAGAGGAGTTCCCGTTGTGGTGCAGCAGTTAATGAATCTGACTAGGAACCATGAGGTTGTGGGTTTGATCCCTGGCCTAGCTCAGTGGGTTAAGGATCTAGCGTTGCCGTGAGCTGTGGTGTAGGTCACAGACGCGGCTTGGATCTGGTGTTGCTGTGGCTGTGGCGTAGGCCAGCGGCTAAGCTCCAATTCAGCTCCTAGCCTGGGAACCTCCATATGCTGCGGGTGTGGCCCTAAAAAGCCAAAAAAAAAAAAAAAAGGGATGTATCAGTGCTATAGAACTTCTTGGTTGTTACTGAAGAGTTTGGCTTCACAGAAATATGCTAACAACATTTCTTCAAGAGGAGTCATTTGATCTTTAAATGTTCAGAGAACAGAAACTAGATATAAACTCCTTCAGGGCAGCAGGTCTCCTACTGTGAATTCTATACTCTAGTTCAAAGTGATTATAAAGGATCAGACTCAAAAAAATAATAATCACACCTCATATATGCACAGGAGTGTTACCCTTCAAATAAGTCCTTCGAGTAGTTGTCCCACTGAGTTGCATCACTTAAAACATTTTTGGAAGTTCTCTCTCAGAATCATGTCAGGCAGGTCAGTGTCAGAAGAAGGAAGGTACTAGGGTTGCTTCTTGCTGTTCCAGTTGGTTAGACCATATTAATGGTGGCCAGTCAATTACGGGGCCATAAATGAAAAGACACTGACAAGCTAAAGCTAAATTCGGAAGAGGTTGACCTGAATACTGAAGGGACTCAAAAGTAAGTCACAGTCAAGGAAAAGTTGACAGAACTGAGACTGTCAGTCTGGATAGGAGAGGATTCCTGGGGCGTGATCCCTGCCTTCAAGTATCTGAATGGCCATCTTGTGGAAGGACCATTTTACTTACCTGGCCTGGCCCCGAGGGAATAGAACTAGGACAAATGACTGGAAGTCTTAGGGAAAACAAATATTGGCCTCACTGTCAAGATTTCCTATTAACTGGTGCTATGAAAATTGGAATGGGTTACCCCAGGATGCATGACCTCTGTCAAAAGGGTTGTTTGTTTAAAGCCAGAGGACACCTAGGATAGAGGTCCCGGAGGATAGACAAACATTGGCTAGGAGTGGAATAGTTAAGTGCCGAGGCCCCTTCCAAACCTGAGTATGCTCATTTCCTCAGTCATATAAACCCTTCTTTTTAATCCTAAAGTTACAGATAGGTAGATGACCTTCCCAGAGCTTCTGACAAAGTAGTGAATATAATTTAAACTTCAGTCCATGATGCAGGGGCATCTTAATCTTAGTTATTGTACTCTGACACTAAATAGTCTCAGATCGTTGAACTTCTTGATTTCCTTCTCCTTTTTATAGTTTTCAGAGCCTTTCCTTTTCATTGGGCTGTATGCTTTCATACCTTAATGCTGTCTTGTTGCTAGGGGTGTATCTGATTCGAATCCTGTCTCCCTTATTTCTAATTTGCTGCTACCAGTTGGCTGTGACTGAAAACTCCAGATATCCAGAATTGGGTCTTATGAGTTAGGGCCAAGAGTGTTCTCCTCTGATTGATTAGATTGCTTGGCTTTTTGGGTGCAGATTGTGGCTGCAGATATGCCTCTTTTTATGTACTGCCTTCTTGATTATAAGCGGTAGTAAGTGGAAGCTAGTGGGTAAAAGACTCCCAAGTAAGTGAATTATTGCTGCACAAGCCATTTCTTACTTGACACAAGTAAATACTCTTCATATCTACGTTTCTTCCATTCTGCCATAGGCTACCTAAGTTTAATACACTTATCATTTAACTGTGATTACAGATGGAAATTGGGGTGGTAGTAAATGAGGATTCTCACAGTTTGCTTTGTGTGTTTCCAAGACTATCTTCGTGTATTATTTTTATAAGAAAAATATTTAACTGTGATTTACAGAAGGTGACATTTCAAAAGGCCCAAGAGCACTCTGTCAAGACTGCCCGTTTGCCAATCCAGGAATACATGGTCAGATGCCAGAATGGGAAAAACTATCATTCAGAGATACTGGCCATCAATCAAGGTACTGCTCATATGGCCCATGCCTAACGTGTTAGTTCTGGTGCTGCTTCTTTGTATCATGTTTAAGTATAAATGGCTCTTGAAGCAGTCTCTCCTGTGACTAATGTACTTGGACTTTATTGTATGCATTTGGTCATATGCATTCTGCCTTCTCAGAGGCACTTTTCATTTTCTTCCTGGTTCCCAGCTGTTAAAGACAGTTGAAATTGTTCCCTCGTCCAAGAATGCCATGCTTTCAACCTGTCATTGACCAGTGAATTCTTGTTTGTCCTTCAGGATTCAGTTCAGGAGTATCTTGGCTGCTCTCCTCCCACGCCCAGGTCATGTCAGGGCCCCTCTGTTGTGTTCCCATTGTACTGCATTCCTTTCTGTTGCAGCATTGTCCATTCATAGGCTTGTATCTCTTAGTGTAGGCTGAGGTCCTGTAGGCAAGCATGGCCTGTGTTTTTGCCTCTGCCTCTCCAGGGTCTAGTAGAGTAGGTTTGTTGAATGAAGTATTCCAGGACACCTTTTTCCTCGTTAGTCATTCACTGGTTCTTTTTCCTTTATGTGGTCACTGTTTTCTGTTATTCCTTTTAACAGTATTCGATATCCTGTCCACTTACTTTGAGACTCAAAACTGGACTGAAGCATTGAAGAAAGGGGTTTCTTCCAGAAAAGGCTATGTTCTTCAGAGCTCAGCGGAATGATGCCTAAGATTGCTACTGCAGGTGAAGTTGCTCTAGGTGCCTTGACCGAAGAGCAGAGCAAAGGATGGTGTTGGTAGCACTCATTGCCTTTACTTGACATCTTGGCTCTTCCCTGGGATAGGAGTTACTAACAGGGACCACATTTTATGCTCTTTTTATCTCCCTTAGTGCCTGGCTCACAGGAAGTGCCCAGATATGTGTTGACTGAAAAGTTTACATACCAGTGAATTAGCCCTAAAATGACATGACTTTGGATGTGTTGATTCATCTTTTGTATGTCTATTTGTGAAATACCTATTCTTTATAAATAGCTTCAATAATTAAGTATTACTATAATTTTCACTCCACTGGTATCATAAAGTTGTATCTTTCTCCAGCCACCTCAGTCATGCTGATTTTCCCCAGCTCAGTAATATGCTGTACATAGGCTTTCCAGGATCAGCCTGTCCTAACCCAGCCCTGCTTTAAACCCCGCACAGCACTTTGTTCCCATGTGTGGCTTGTACTGTCTCCCCTGTTCTGAGGATGGGCGTGAAGGGCTTCTCCCTAATGGTAGCCTCCTGACAATCTGTGGGAGTGTCTTTGTATCCTTCTGAGCCTTGTACAGACTATATTCTTTGATATAATTGTGATTAACAGGTCAGTTTGAAAAGCAAAACACAGTATTGGTAGGTCTAACTTGAAAATAACCAGAAAATAACATTGCATCTGACATAAATGTGTTTGATAATATAAATCTCAGTGATCTCCCTTTTCATGTCCTAGTCAGATAAGAGTTGTTTCAGGTACTCTGGCCAGTTTGGGTTAACAGACTTGATAACTTAGCTGTTTGCAAATTCAGAAAATGTCTGCTGTATCTCAAAAAACCTAAAAGGTTACTTCTCTGTTCTGTCCCTGCTCCTTCACAATTTGATACTTCAAGAGCGATGATCACTTGATAAATTACGAGTGTCTTTTTACTACTCAAAAATGGTCCAGTCTTCAGGAAACATCTTTAGGTCCGTAACTCTTACATATATTCTCCAAGAGGTCTCTGACCCCAGAACCATTGACCTGGATTATATGCAGGCTTCGTTTTCACCTTTAAAGGCTTTGCTTAAAATGCAAATTTCCTCTCCAATTCCATCACCAGTCTCTTATTTTTTTGAAATTTAGAGGTTGATCATTTTCTTTTCTTTTCTTTTTGTCTTTTTTGCCTTTTATCTAGAGCCGCACTAGCGGCATATGGAGGTTCCCAGGCTAGGGGTCTAACTAGCCACCGGCCTGTGCCACAGCCACAGCAACGCGGGATCCGAGCTGCGTCTGTGACCTACACCACAGCTCATGGCCACACTGGATCCTTAACCCACTTAGTGATGCCAGGGATTGAACCCGCAACCTCATGGTTCCTAGTCGGATTCGTTAACCACTGAGCCACAACGGGAACTCCTGAGGTTGATCATTTTCATTGGACTTCTTGGAAATGATCCTAACAAAGTAGGATTTGGCTAGACCTGGAATCAGAGACTTTCATCACAATGTTATATGTAGAATAACAAAAAACTAGACATATCCAAAATATCCTGCAACATTAAAATGAAATGTTTAACTATTGACTTTTTAGTAGCAATCATGAAAGAAATATATTAAATGTTGTTTGAAGTGGGACAAAGTGTATTACAAAGTAGTACATGAAGTGTAATCCTTTATGCTTTCAATTTGAAAAGTTTATTCACATACAGTAGTTGAGAAGTAGTCCAAGTTAAAGTCTGTGTCTTAGTTTCTTCAGTTAGGAGGATGTGTTTTTGCAGTTAGTAAGAATATATGAATTAATCCATGCAAAACACATGGAACAATACTTGACCTGTGGTAATAAGCACATGATAATTATTAGCTTTTACATACTCACCTACTAAATAACAGGATTACAGGTGGTTTTTGTTTGCTTCTTTATATTTTTTATGTATTCTACATTTTCTTTGGTGCACGTTTTACTATCATCAGCAAATAACTTATTTTAATACTTACTTCCAGTTTATAGAATCTGCACTCCAGCCATTTTAATACTTACTTCCAGTTCATAGAATCTGCACTCCAGCCAAACTAAGGGAGTTAATATAAAAAAACCATTAAAATAGTAACTTAGTAAACTTTATTGTAAAAAACAGAAAACTACATCATTATTTTATAATGCTTTCTTTCACCCGCAAGAATATGGGTGGCAACCAGAAACTTTTTTTATAAAAATATTTTATTTAAGACTCTAATAAGACAGTATGTACAATAACATCTTGTCTTTTGAAGATTTAATGGTACAAAGTCCACCTGAGAAACATTTCCCCCAAGAAAACCATTGGCTCAGCTGATCCATAAAAAAAGCCAACATAGATCAACTTTCTGCCAATCTGGAGAAGATCTGTTTTCTTTGATCTGCTGTCATGTGTTCACAAGCTTCTAAAACGTTTGCCAGAATCAAAGTTTGCTGAATGGTTTTTGCTTTAACCCATATTCTTCCATTCATTCCAAATACTATCTCGAGTGGGTAGAGTTTCCCCACTTCTTGCAGGATTTCACAGTCTGGAGCTAGCAGCCTGGTGAGGAAGACGAAAAAAATGAAACTTCATAAAGTGGTAGGATGTGACCTGACTTTACTGTGGAGACTGCAGTTATACAGAGCTCCACCAGCATCACCCCAAGGACAAGGAACATGACAACAACATTTGCTGTCCTCTTCTAAGAAGCTTTATATTACTGGTATACCAGAGATCACAACTGCGGAGTGTCCTCTACAAAGAAAGCAAACTCCCTGTGTCACCAACTTTATAAAAATGTAAAAAGTTCTTCCACGTTGTCAGAGCACCTTCATTTTAGTCTTTTCAATGTAGCTTTTTTATCTACAGTGCTAAAAGAACACTTTAAACTTATTTTCATGACCATGTAAATTACTCCCTGGTATTAAATTCAGTACTTGGAAAGGAGTGTTGACTTTTTCAATCACAGAGATGCTGCCTGGTTAATGTTTCTTTAATATCTTGAACTGATTCTCTAAATCTGTAGAATAAGTATCAAAGAGAGACATGTAAGATAGCTCTGAAACCTCAGTGGCTCTAGGAATAAAGCCCTTTACCTTTGGGTGTAGGTAAAGGCCTAAACACCTAATAAAGAATCTGCCTCTGGGAACTACTAAATCTACCAGGACAGGGAGTTCCCATCGTGGCTCAGTGGTTAACAAATCCAACTAGAACCATGAGGTTGCGGGTTCGATCCCTGGCCTTGCTCAGTGGGTTAAGGATCCGGCGTTGTCGTGAGCTGTGTTGTAGGTTGCAGACACGGCTCAGATCCCCAGTTGCTGTGGCTATGGTGTAGACCGGCGGCTACAGCTCCGATTCGACCCCTAGCCTGGGAATCTTCATATGCCACGGGTGTGGCCCTAAAATGACAAAAGAAAAAAAAATATCTACCAGGACAGAAAAGCAGGAGGCTTCTGTGAATGTCCTCATAAGCTTGAGGATCACATCAGACTAGCTTCGTTTGGCTCCCATTATAAGGGAAATTTGGTGATTTTGAACAATTGTAAATTGCATCTGTATTCAAGTGACTTAGAAAGGGGGTAAGGCCAATATTCACATTTGGTCTAATTACATAAGCTATGAAGGAACAGCTAAGGAAATGGAGAGTCAACCTTCCAGCAGAGAAGTCCAGACTTCTTATCAACACAGAAACTATAACACCAAATAAATCTGAATTTGACATATTCACATTGAGAGGATGGGACTAAATGCCATGAGTTTACAACTGTGCTAAAATGGATACTGATTTTTAACTTTGAGGAGATACAGCTGTTGTTATGAAGACAACAAAACCAAAAGATTAGTCAGCTTTCTAAGAAGTATAATATAAAAGATGCGAGAGAAGCCAGAAGGCATGAGTACTTACTTTCTAATTAAGCCCAAAGTTACTTTAAAAAGCAGACCATCTTGCCCAATCACACCCATTCCGTTGGCTCGTCCACAGCTGTCAATACAGACCATCTCTGGTTCCATATCTTTATTAGCAACTACAAATTGGCCATAGATGAGATCTCCAATCTATAATGATAATTAAAAAATAATTCATTTCCTATGCTACAGCTGCTGTTGGTTCTTTTTCATAGGCAGTGCCAGCCACCTACAATTCTGTGGCTAAACTGACTACACTCCAAGGGTTCCCACAGTCACTCTAGAGTTGAGTCTTAAAGCAAAATTTATCAATGTACCCTTACCCTTCACCTACCAGAAAATCTCCAGACTGAGACATCATAAAGCCAGAGAACACCCTAGGGTTACACTGTCCAGTATGGTAGCCACTATCCATATGTATGTTATTTAAACTTACGTTTAAATAATTTAAATTATATATTTAAAATTTCAGTTTCTTGGTTGCATTAGCCACACTACAGATGCTCAGCAGCCACGTGCAGCTAGTGGCTACCATGCCAGTTGGTGCGTATGTAAAATATTAGCATCACCACAGAAAGTTCTATTGTATAGCACTGGTCTAAGGAATTACAGAAACTCCTGGCATGCAAATTACTCAGAGCAAAACAGCATACTGGTTTTGCTTTTCCATCGATGCTTTTCCATGCAAGATTTACTTTAAAAACCTCAAAGAGTTTAACTTCAAAATGATGAAACTAAGGAAATGTAAAGTCAACCTTTTTTCATTAAATACCTGCTATTTTTGGTGACTATAGGAACCAGAGAGGAACAAAACATTTGGTCTCGGAGGGCAGTGGGGATGTACAGTATGAACAACAAAATTCATTCAAGCTGAATCCATCAAGAAAGAAAAGTGACTGAAAATTAGGGGTGTTTTTACAGAGGTGGTGGTGTTCAGCCTAGGTCTTAAAGGACAAGCATGTGTTCCACAGGCTGAGAAGGGAACAGAGCAATCCAGACAGAGGGAAGAGCATGAGCAAAGGTACACGGCTATTAAATAGTTTGGTGTGATTCAGGCAGGGCCACATGGAGAATATAATTATAGATGAGAAGAGAACTCTGAGTATAAGCCAAGGAAATATGTAAGCTTTAAAGAACTTTTGGGGGTGGGGTGGGGGAAGGTTACATCAGTTTTTAAAAGCCTGGATGGAGGGGAAAAACAAAGGATGTTATTAAGGAGGTCACAGATTAAGTCAGTGAAGAGATAGCTAAGGCCTGAACTTGCAAAGTGGAGATAAAGGGGTGGACATGTGAAAGTCAGAGATAAGACTCAAAAGGGATCAATAAGAGTAAACAACTAAAGACACAGGAGAGGTGAGTGATATGGACAAAGAAACCACCAAATTTCTGACTTAGATGGACAGAAAGAGTGTGACCGTGCTACCTGAAAAGCCCAAACTGAAAACAAGACCACCTCTGTCAGTTACAAAAATGGATTACTGGGAAACAGTGATTTGACAGAAGCTGTGAGATGCTACTCTTGGGATGGGACACACATCGGGGCAGACGACTGACGTGGCAATTTGTACCACTTTCCCCTCTTTCCCCTCTGAGCCTATGGCCTTATCCAGTGCATATGGGCATAACAAATAGCAATGGAAAAAACAGATATAACCTTTCAACTCAGTAGAAATGAAAACATCCCCCAATGGAGCAAATGTAAAATAAGTATGTGGCTCTGGCCCCAGAGCGAGCATCTGAAAGAGCTCTTAAAAGCCTGGAGTGATAAGTCATCCTATAGAACTGGGAAAATAGGACAGTTCGGATAGCCCTCTGGATATGTGTTCAGGGAATGGATATTTTTCTTACTTTTGAAACCAAAGGTCCTATCATTACCTGAACATTTGGTCTGTTTCTTTTAGTTGCACCTTCAAATGCCAAATAAGACAAAGAAGCAGGCTCACTCCCTCCAACATCAACTTTGAATATATCTCCAGATTTAGCTGTCACTATGCCAATCACATGGTCTCCTTTCACTGGGACATACTACAAAAGAAAACAGAATGAGAGAATGGATAATCATAAATGGCAGTCATTTTGAAGACATCTTCAGCAAGTCCTTAGTGGTTACTTTATTATGTTTATCATTAGAAGTATTCAGAAAATATTTTGAAATCCAAGTTTACAAGTCAATACAAATCTTAAAACAAGCCTGATCATATGCCACCTTCTGAAGAAGAAAAACCATCACGTAAGTTCTCAAGACTGCAGCTTCTAACAGTGCAGTATGTTCATTTAAGTCAGTATTCCGTAACTCTTCTGTATCCTCATCAGGAACTCCCGGGTTTTGGTTTGCATATGAGTCTAGTGGCAAAAGGGGTCCTCATAACCAAGGAAGGCCACTCCACTGTCAGACAGCTTTTTCCTATCTGGAAGTTCTTATTCATTCTAAGAGGAATTTAAGTCCCTGTGACATCTACTCATTGAGCCTGGTTCTTTGGCACCCCGAAATACAAGTCTGCGGCTTCTTGACCTTTGGAGTTTTGAAGATAATGACGTGTCTCACAGCCCTTATCCCCTTATGTGACAAGATTTCCAAAATCCTTTCTCTCCTGGTCGCCCGTCTCGGATCACTTTACAGTTGTTCACAGTTCCTCTAAAGGAGTTGCAGAGGTAAGCGCAAGACTACAATGGCTCTAGACTAGCCTTAACAGAGCAGGGCTCCAACGCCCCTTCCGTGTTTCTCCCAAGGAGTCTTCCCAGCCCTCTCCGGGCCGTCCCCCGGAGTCCCAGCTCACCCGCTTCTGCTGCGAGTCCACCCAATAAACACCACTGCCGCCGCCGCCGGCCTCCTTGTGACGGAGGCGGCCGCACTTGGTGACTAGCAGCCGGTCGCCACAACGCCGCAAGCCCGGGCCACACACCACGCGCACCCGCGGGCGCGCTCCGGCGTTCAAGCGCAGCGGTCGCTCCCCTGCACCTCCTGGGCCTTCTTCGTCCTCCTGCTCAGGCAGCAGCAGCTCCTCACCCGGGAGCACCACCTGATCTAGCACTGTACGGGCTGCCCGCGCTCTGCAGCCAGCAAACGATTCCGCGGCAACAGCTGGTGCCTCAGCCATAGCGAACGTAACCGGTTTCCGGCTTCCGGCTCCGCGTCCAATCGCCAGCCCACCCAAAGATTTCCGTTTCCGGCAGCACAGGCCTGTGGGACTTGAACCTACGCCGGCGATGCTTGACAGTTCCATGCTATCAGGGGTTGCCCAAGGTAGCTGTTATTGTCTCTAGCCGGCCGCTTATCCAGCGGTAGTCCGCAGGTCCCCAGGAGAAAACGCTCAGCTTCGGTCAGTCGCGGAGCCTCCACTGTGGGTGTCTCGGATCTCACGGTGGGATTATGAGACGGCGCCACCTTTGGTTCCGGGGAGCCTTAGGAACTGCACATTATGGAAAACACAGAGAAGAATAAGAAAATAAAATATATTAGTCTTGCTTTCAACCCCCCCCCCCGGCCCCCGTTTGTCTCCCTTGATAGATTGTCAGCTAGTTCCCGTTCTTTGTAGCGCAGGTTCTGGCACGAAATAGGTAACACCCGGTGAATGAAAGGATGAATGAATGTTAACATTTCGGTGTGCATTTCTCCCTAGGTTTTTTTCCTCCCTTCAAATATATACGTATCATATGCATATTTCCACATAATCGAGCTACCCCTACCTGGCTTAGGAAAATCACTAACGGCAGTTAAATCCTTGCTACTGCCTTCCCTGGAGCTAGCTTTAGCTGCCTATGTGAAAAGCAGCTGAATTCCAAATCAATAGCACATCATCTGCTCTTCTGATTTTCAGGACCCTCACTTGAAATCAACTTACAGAGTTCTCTTGTGGCACAGCATGTTAAGTATCTGTCACTGTCACTGCAGCTGGCTCCGGGCCCTTCTGTGACACGGATTCCATCCCTGGTCCAGAAACGTGCACATGCCGCGAGTGCAGCCACAAAAGAAAAAGGAAAAACTTAAATCACAGTTTCCTCTGTCAACTGGCACCTCCAAATATTAGCACTTAGATAATCCGCAGGAGTCAGCGATCCTGAGGATTGGGGAGAGTGTGGCTCTCATCATGTTTAAGAGAGATTATCTTAATATACTCTCCAAACTCTGTAAGATACTGGTGAGACACCTAAATACCAGAGGCCAACTGAAATGCAGTTTTTGTTGTTTTGTAGTCAGTTGCTTTAAGAACAATCTAGGTGGTTATCTTTGCAGAAGGGATGATATAGATTATTTTTCTCTCCTCTCCACTCCAACCCAGTTCCTGAAGACCTGAAACCAGTAGGTATTAGGTGACCAAGACTAACTTGATCTTGACTGGCCCAAAACCATGCCTGAATTGTGCTCAATGACCTTGGGTCCAGCCCTGAGAGGTCAGGAAATGATCCCTGGAATGCCCCTCAGGCCTCAGTAGAGGAGTCTCTGTCAGGAACTCACACCAGACACGTATGAAGAGGCCTAACAAGGGCACTTCTGTGGGGGTGGCACGTGGGCACATTCCAAAGGCCACAGAGCGGAGGCTTAGATTAGAGCGGTCACCTGAGACCGGAAGCTGAGGCCGGAAGGGGCGGGTGGAAAGTACCTCCTGGACAGTGCCCTGCGCGACACACCCAAAGGAGCTGGCCCAGAGGGTGGGGCCCGGGAAGGCAGCGTGGCCTCTGAACTTCGTATTAGCACGTTTGTGTTTCGCGGTGGCAGAGTCGTGTGGCAGCTGGTGAGTAAGCGCAGGCTGGAGCGGCGGGCAGGCCGCGCGTGCGGTTGTGTGGGAAGCCGAGGCCGTTAGCAAGTGTGCGGAGTCCGGCTATGAGCCGCGAACCCGGAGGGCGGCGCGAAGTGCGGCGTTGGGGCGCAGATTGGACCGCGGTTGCAAAGTTCCTGTTTACAAAAAACGTGGTGAGCCTTTTCTGGGTGTGAGAGTGGCCTCAGCGACTGGGGAATGCAGAGGAAGCAGGGGCCCGAGCAATCGGCCACGGACCTTCTAGCTCCAAGGCCATACCTTGCTTTTGGCCTCCGACCTGAAGCTTCCTGGCAGATCCTACCTAGTGGATTAGGCCCACTTCTTGTTTGGGGTCCTTACCGACCTAGAGCCAGTGCAGTAGGGGTGGTGCTGCTGTGGTGTAGCTCGCAGTCAGTGCCTCTGTGATATACCTCTGCATTTCTCATTATTTCCCTCAGGAAAGTTACCAAATCGCTCTTTGCAAAGGTTGAACCAAACCTTGGCTGTCTGGACTCTTACCCAAAACTTTCTCTTTAGAAATCTTTGCTATTTGAGAAGTTGTTAAAGTGGTATCTCATGGTTGCTTTGCTTTGTTGATTGGTGAAGTTGAGCCCTTTTGTAACTTTCAATCTGCGAGACTAGTTGAGCATTTGCTCTGAGCTAGAAAGTCAACTGAATCATGGTCCTTGCCCTGGGGGAGTTCAATGTCACCACATGAGAATACCAAATGTTATGATATCTGTAACATTCTGGTTAGGGTGAGAGCCCTGAGAGTACAAAGGGTGAAATGATTACCTCTGTGTGGGAAGAAGGTAAGAGTCAGGATAGGTATAGGTGTCCCAAAAGAAGTAGTATTTGAATGAACCTGTAAAATTTTATAGTTCACTGGTTTCTAAAAGTTACAAATGAATTGCATGCTCATTTATATGCAAAAATTAATAGCAAAAGAACCCACGGAAACATTAATGTCTTTATTCAAGTAAAGAATTTAAAGAAAAATGCTTACAGTTATCACTGCACAGGTGAGAGTGTACCTAGTATCGATGTTTTTAATCACAAATGATCATGGCTAGTAAGAACTAATGAGAGCTTTAAAGCCTATAAGAATATAGCATAGGGAGTTCCCGTTGTGGCTCAGTGGTTAACGAATCCGACTAGGAACTATGAGGTTGCGGGTTCGATCCCTAACCTTGCTCAGTGGGTTCAGGATCTGGTGTTGTCGTGAGCTGTGGTGTAGGTCGCAGACGTAGCTCAGATCTGGCGTTGCTGTAGCTCTGGCATAGTCCAGCAACAGCTCCAATTAGACCCCTAGCCTGGGAACCACCACACGCCACAGGTGTCCCTAAAAAGCCAAAAAAAAAAACATATATATATATATATATATATATATATATATAATAAATAAGAAACAGCCATTGCCTCTAGAACTTAGCTCACCTAGGCAAAAGCCTCTCCCCACTGGTCAGGACTGATTGAAACCTTGTTGGAGAGGATGTGATCATGGCTCACTAAAAGCAAAGAAGTCAGGGGTTCCCTCATTGCTCAGCAGGTTAAGGACCCAGCATTGTCACTGCTGTGGCTTTGGTTGCAGCTGTGATGTGAGTTTGATTCCTGGCCAGGGAAATGGCATATGTCAGTAGAGCAGCACCATCAGTCAATCAGTCAGTCACCCAGCCAGCCAACCAACCAGTGGAACTTGCTGGAAACCCATTCTCCAGAACTGCTGGGGAAAGCTATTCCTGAGGAATTGCCTCCTGGAAGCCTCTGTTACAAAACTGCTTGGTAGACTGCTAGGGGAAACTGCTGGCTGATGGGTTCTTCTGGCCATCAGACAGAGCAGGAGCAGATACTGGAGAAGCTGTGGTGCTGCATGAGTATACTAGAGAACATACTGGAACCACCAAGCAAAACTCATTCCTCCTGCAATGTCTCGGCAGGGCCTTCCACCTATAAAGTTTGTCTTCATGATAGATAACAAAGGAAAAATAGCTTAAAAGCCCAGATCCATTTTCTCAGAGCAAGCAGTGAAGGATGATTTTAGAGCTAAGTAGCAATACATCGATAACTGGTTCAAGGTCTCATGACGTTGTTAGATCAACAAATTCATCAGTAACAGCAGTAAGGTAAAGTCTGACCAGGTCCAGATAGCTTCACTGATGAATTCTATCAAATATTTAAAGAATACCCATTCTTTACAAACTCTGCTCAAAAAAACAGAAGAGGAGGAAACATATCCCAATATATTCTATGAGGCCAGCATGACTGATATCAAAACCAAAGATGCCACAGGAAAAGAAAACCACAGATCAATATTCCTTATGGATATAGTTACAGAAGTCCTCAACAAAATACTAACAAACTGAATCCAGCAACATATAAAAAGGACTGTATAAAAAAAGGACTGTACACCATGACCAAATGGGATTTATCCCAGGAAAACCTAGTCTTTTAACATCTGAAATCCATTAATATAATATACCATATCAATAAAAACCACATTATCATTTCAGTAGATGCAGGAAAAACATGTAGAAAAGTTCAACACCCTGTCAGGATTAAAAAATAACAAACTAGGATTAGAAGGGAACCTCCTCAACCTTATAAAGGACGTCTATAAAAAACCCATAGCTAACACCGTACTTAGTGATGAAAGACTGAAAGCTTTCTCCTTAAGGTCAGGAACAAGACAAGGAAGTCTGTTCTCTCCACTTCTATTCAGCATTGTACTGAAGTTTCTATCCTAGGCAATTCAGCAAGAAAAAGAAATAAAAGGTATCCAGATTGGAAAGGAACAAGTAAAACTATTGATTTGGAGTTGCTATGATCTGGTATATAGAAAATCCCTGGGAATCCATTTAAAAAAAAAAACTATTAGAACTGACAAATGAATCTAGCAAACTTGCTAGATTCAAGATATTTTATTTTATTATTATTTTTTGTCTTTTTGCCTTTATGTAGAGCCGCACTCGCGGCATATGGAGGTTCCCAGGCTAGGGGTCTAACAGGAGCTGTAGCTGCCGGCCTTCGCCACAGCCACAGCAACGCGGGATCTGAGCCGCGTCTGCAACCTACACCACAGCTCATGGCAACGCCAGGTCTTTAACCCACTGAGCAAGGCCAGGGATTGAACCCGCAACCTCAGGGTTCTTAGTCAGATTCATTAACCACCGAGCCACGAAGGGAACTCCCAAGATATTTTAAAATCAGTTGCTTTTCTGCACACTTGAACAACCAAACAGTAAAATTAGGAGTTCCCCTTGTGGCTTAACTGGTTAAGGACCCAGTGTTGTCTCTGTGAAGATACAGATTAGATCCCTAGCCTCACTTAGTGGGTTAAGGATCTGGTGTTGCTGCAAGTTGCTATCCCTGGCCCAGGAACTTCCAGGTGCTGCAGACGCAGCTGTAAAAAGAAAAAAAAAAGTGAAATTAAGACAACCATCCCATTTACAGTAACATCAAAGGAGATGTTTGGGAATATATTTAATAAAAGAAATGCTAAACTTAAAACTTTGGAAACTAAAAAACACTGAAAGAAATTAAAGATCTATATAATTGGGAAGTTACCTCATGCTCATGGATTAGAAGTTAGTATTGTTAAGATAATAATACTTCCCAAATTGATATACAGGTCCAATGCAATACTTGTCAAGATCTATACTGTCTTCATTGAAGAAATTGATAAATTGATCCTCAAATTCATATAGAAATGCAAGGGATCTAGAGTAGCCCCCAAAAAACTTGAATAAAGTTGGAGGATTTACACTTCTGGTTTCAAGTCCTACTTCAAGACTTATAGCAATGATGACAATGTAGTACTGGCATAAAGACAGATACATGTAGATCAGCAGAATAGACTTGAGAATACAGAAGTAAACCCTCACGTTTTTTGTCAACTAATCTTTGACAAGAGCGCCCAGACAGTTCACTGGGGAAAGAAAATTCTTCCAACAAATAATATTGGGACAACTGGATATCCACGTGCAAAAGAAAAGTTGGCTCCCTCTTTCAAACTATATACAAAAATTAAAGTAGATCAAAGAGGAGTTCCCATTGTGGCCCAGTGGAAATGAATCTGACTGGTATCCATGAGAATGTGGGTTTGATCCCTGGCCTTGCTCAGTGGGTCAGGAATCCAGTGTTGCCCTGAGCTGTGGTGTGGCTCGGATCCCTCATGGCTGTGGCTGCGGTGTAGGCTGACGGCTACAGGTCCAATTTGACCCTTGTGGTGTAGGCTGATGGCTATAGCTCCAATTTGACTCCTAGCCTGGGAACTTCCATATGCCACCAGTATGGCCCTAAAAAAAGCAGTAACAACAACAACAACAATAATAATAATAAACAAAGTGAATCAAGTACCTAAATGTTGGAACTAAAATTATAAAACTC
>PVHT021183634.1:35044029-35085833 GCA_004024745.2 Catagonus wagneri | reverse complement strand
ATTAGACCCCTAGCCTGGGAACCTCCACATGCCGCGGGTGCGGCCATAAACCCGCGGCCATAAAATGACAAAAGGCAAAAATAAATAAATAAATAAATAAATAAAATAAAATAAAATTATAAAACTCTTAGAAGAAAACACAGAGAGAAATAATTGTGACCTTGGATTTGGCAGTCGTTTCTTAGATATGACACCACCCAAAGGGGGAAAGAAACCACAAAAATTGGACTTCAGCAAAATTAGAAACTTCTTTGCTTCAAAGGCACCCTTAAGAAAGTGAACAGGCAACCTCTTGAATAGAAGAAAATACTTGAAAATCATATATCAGATAAGGGAATCTAGAAAATATAAAGAATATCTACAAAATATTTGAAAATCATATATCTGATAAGGGAATCTAGAAAATATAAAGAATATCTACAACAAAATATAAAGAATATCTACAATTCAGTAATGGAAGGATAGATTTCCCAATGTTAAAATGGACGAAGGACCGCAAACAGATTCTTCTTCAAAGAAAGTATGTGAATGGCTAGTAAGTCCATGACATGAGAAGATGCTCCATGTCATTAGTCCAGGAAATGCAAAATAAAACCACAAGGAGATGCCACGTCACCCTCACTATGATGGCTGTAATAAAAAAAGACAATAACAAGGGTTAGCAAGGGTGTGGAGAACTTGGAGCTCTTGTAAATTGTTGGTGGGTGGGTAAAATGATGCCCCCAATTTGGAAAACAGTTTGACAGTTCCTCTGAAAGTTAAACATAGTCACCATATAGCATGGCGATTCCACTCCTAGTATGTACCCAGAATTGAAAGCCCATGTCTAACACAAAAACTGCACATGAACATTCATGGCAGAATTATTCATAATGACTGAAAAAATGCAAGGAAATGTCCATCAACTGATGAATGTGTAAAATTTGGTGTATTCATACAACAGGATATTATTATTCAAGCCTAAAAAGGAAAAAAGTATGATAAATGCTACAACCTAGAAAACAGGATGCCAAGTGAAGGAAACCAGATACACAAGGTCACATATTATATGGTTCTGTTAATATGAAATGTCCAGAATAGACAAATCTTCAGAGACAGAAAGTCAACTAGTGGTTGCCAGTGGCTGGGAGAGTGGAGACTGGAAGTTATTGTTTAATGGACACAGAGTTTCAATTTGGGAAGATAAGCATTCTGGGTATTGATGGTGGTGATGGCTACACAACAATATGAATGTACTTAATGTCACTAAATGGTACACCTAAAAATGGCTAAAATGGTTTATGTTTATTTTACCACAATAAAACAAATATTTCCAGGAGTTCCCACTGTGGTGCAGTGGATTAATGATCGTGCTTGTCTCTCTGTCATTCACGGTTCAATCCCCAGTCTGAGAACTTCCACACAAGTGCAGCCAGAAAAGAAAAAAAAAAAGGAAATAAGATAAATAAATAATTTAAAGAGAAATATTTCCACAGATAAAGGAGAGGGATAGATGGAGGAAGTGCGGCAAAATTCTAATAATTGTTTAGAATAATTGTTTAGATGGGCACATAGCTGGTTTTCTAATTCTATTCTCATTTTGTTTGACATTTTTCATAATTAAAAAAATAGTGTGGAGATAGGCACAATACATATCTTCTCAATGACGGTTCAGCCTGATGGAGCACGTAATGTGTAAAAATATTGCAAAACAAACAAAAAATAAGCACAGCTTTGATTATGCCTTTCTCCTGCCTGAAAACCTTCTAGCAGCATCTTAACACATATGGGGGAAAAAACAAGTTTCTCTATGACCCTGGCTCTGTTCACCTTGCCAGCCTCATCTTGCTCCTCCCTAACTTTCATTCCTCATGAGTAATACTGGACAAAGTGCAAATTCCCAGGTATGTGCCCTGATCTGTGCCATTTTCTTGCCATGTATGCCTTCTGCTTAAAATTCTTGTAGGGCACCAGTTTCCCTCGCCCTTCTTAACCTCTCCTTCAAAACTGAGGTGGTTCACAAGCTCCTAGCGTATCTTCTGATTCTGAGTTGGAACTAACTGTCTCTCATCTGTGTTTCCATAGCTCACTGTCCCTAATTTATCATAGCATGAAACGTCAGATTGAAAGTACCAAATTTGTACACACACCTGGAATGTAGAAACTGGTATATCAAGGACATTGCATGAAAGTCTGTGAAGGAGTTTCTATACCCGGAAGAGCCTCATTCATTACCTTACACTTTGCTGGATAATTCTCTTGCTTTCTGAATATTTTATGTCACATATCGCCTCAGGAACTGTTTAATTTACACTTGCCCTAGGCTAAAAATAATATGAGGAGAAACAATAACATGAAAATGCTCACTTCTAATGAAAATCAATGTAGGTAAATAGTTTTAAAAGTCTGCAGGGCTTTTGGAAACATAGTGGTGGTTGGCAAGGACTGGGAGTGGGGGATTGGGAGTTAACAGAGTTTCCATATGGGAATATGAAAAAAGTTCTTCTAGTCTCTATCCCAAGAGGCAACCACCATCATCTATTAGGTCACCTCTTTAGAAAATAACTAGCCATTGTTTGAGGGCTGGAGGTGGGGAGAGAAGCTTGGGCATTTAGTGAGGGGACCAAGTTGTCCAGGCATTTTGTACATAGACTTTGAGCTGCTCCACCTGCATTCAGCCTTTTCCCATCTCTAGTGTCTGTATCTCCAAAGACTGAGCATCCTTGCAGACCTGGGGAGCAAACAGGCTCACCTGTCTTCAGAAGTCTACCTGCAGCTATTTCAGGTAGTAACTGTTTTCTCCTTCCACTTTCTGTCTTACAAACACTTGTTGAAAACTTTCATGTGCTGTTGTCTGCACATGTTCTTGTTGTCCCATGGATTTATCCCTCTTTTAAAACTCCTTTACCATTGTTTAAGTGTATGACAGTCCACCACTGCACAGGCCATTTGTCTTTTTTTTTTAACTTTAAAATCTAGACTTTATTCTACCTAAACAACACTCAGAGAACTTTCAGAAGATTAAAAGGCCCAAAGATATCTGGGTTTAATATAATATCAGAGGCAGGTGCTAGCCGTTGCTGCCTCTCTTTCAAAATCTTCAGGATGACCCCAGGCAGTTCATGGCCTCATTGATTCTTCTGTTCAAGAGAGGTGTATTCTGAATTTCGACATAATCAATACAAGACCATCCCTCTAGTAATAAAGATAAACACAATGCTGGAAGAAATCATTGTCAAAGAGAGGAAGAAAAGTCAGATCAGAGAAAATTATTAATCCATTATAGAACAAACAGATGCACTTGTGGAATTCTTGCTATATTCTTTGAAACCAGCTCCCCTGACCACAAGCTTCAGTAGCCGTGTTCGTGATGAGTCTCATCTGCAGCACAGGAGCCTGTGTTTTCCTCTCCTCTGCCAGTAGGAGGACCCAAGTGCAACATTTGTCCTCGTTAGATGAATCTCCTAACAACAAACAGCCAAACACCCCTTCAAGATAAAAAAGGTGATTTGTCTTTTTATTAGCAAAAATCTCCTGGCAACTGCATTTTTTTATTGATCAAGCCGAGAAAACAAAAATCTTCTCTTGTACACCTGGGTCAGACTCTAGCCATTACTTAGTTGTCACAGTCTTAAAACAACTATGGCCGGGAGTTCCTGCTGTGCCACAATGGGATGAGCATCTCTGCAGCACCAGGACACAAGTTTTATCCGCAGACTGGCACGGTGGGTTAAAGGATCTGGTGTTACCCCACCTGCAGGGAAGGTCCCAACTGCGACTCAGATCTGATCCCTGGCCAGGGAACTCCATATGCCGCAGTGTGGCCAAAAAAAGGAAAGAAGAAAAACAAAAAACAGAGGTTAGCTCTTCTCCCATGCTAGTGAAACCTCCCCAAATCTCACTGTAAAACCAAATATGATATTGTACCCCCTCCCATACATGCAGCATCTTATATTTTTTAGATTTGTATTAGAGTTTAGTTGATTTACAATATTTTGCCAATTTCTGCTGTATAGCAAAGTGACTCAGTTTGTGTGTGTGTGTGTACACTTTTTAAATACGCTTTTTAATCATGGTCTGTCCCCTGAGATTGAATATATTTACTTCTGCTTTACGGTAGTACCTTGTTTATCCATTCTAAATGTAATAATTTGCATCTACTAACTCCAAACTTCCCATCCATCCCCCCTCCCCCTTGGCAACCACAAATCTGTGCTGTGTCTGAATCTGTTTCTGTTGTGTAGATAGGTTCATTTGTACTATATTTCAGATTCCACATATAAGTGATATCATATAGTGTTTGTCTTTCTCTTTCTGACTTACTTCAATTAGTATGAGACTCTCTAATTACATCCATGTTGCTGCAAATGGCATTACTTCATTCTTTTTTATGGCTGAGTAGTATTCCATTGTATATATGTATCACATCTTCTTCTTCTTCTTTTTTCTTCTTTTTAGGGCCGCATGTGTGGCATATGGAAGTTCCAAGGTTAGGGGTTGAATGGAAGCTGCAGCTGCAGCTGCCAGCCTACACCACAACCACAGCAATGCAAGATCCGAGCTGCAGCTGTGACGTATACCACAGTTCATGGCAACACTGGATTCTTAACCCACTGAATGAGGCCAGGGATCAAACGCACATCTTAATGATACTAGTCAGGTTCTTAACCTGCTGAGGCATTACAGGAACTCCTGTACCACATCTTTTTAATCCATTCATCTGTTGATGGACATTTAGGTTGTTTCTATGTCTTGGCTGTTGTGAATAGTGCTGCAATGAACATAGTCTGGGATCTATATCTAGTCACTTATGATGGAGCATAATGGAGGATAATGTGAGAAAAAGAATGTATATAAGTATATATGACTGGGTCACTTTGTTGTATAGTAGAAAATTGACAGAACACTGTAAACCAGGAATAATGGAAAAAATAAAAATCATTAAAAAAAAAATCTTGGAGCAGGAGTTCCCGTTGTGGCGCTGCAGAAACGAATCCGACTAGGAACCATGAGGTTGTGGGTTTGATCCCTGGCCTTGCTCAGTGGGTTAAGGATCTGGCATTGCCGTGAGCTGTGGTGTAGGTACAGATGCGGCTCGGATCCTGCGTTAAGTGGCTGTGGCATAGGCCGGCAGTTGTAGCTCGGGTTAGACCCCTAGCCTGGGAACCTCCATATGCCACCAGTGTGGCCCCCAAAAAAAAAAAGGTCTTAAACATGAAAAAAAAAAGTCTGCAGAAAGGCTTCATGGCCATGAAGAACCCCAGGAAGTTTTATTGTTATTAGGTGGTATCTGAGGTGGGCTTTAAGGAAAGTATTGCAGATATGTTACTTGGGCTATCAGGACCTCATTGCCCCTTCCCATGTCAGCGTTATTTCTTGTTGAGCCTAGAATCCTTTCCATGATTGCTCAAGGCAGGGGACTTGCAATCGTTGGGAGATGGCCCAAGAGATACCATCTTTTCTTTAAGCCCAGATATACAAACTAGCTATCCATGCCATTCCTTTGGTAGCCCATCCAAACCTGTCTGTTTCCTTTCAGTCTTTTCTTCGCCTTGTGACAAATAGGTTTTGGCTCTGTCTTCCTTGATATGATGACTCTGTGCTCAGACTTGTGACCTCCTCGTCTCTAGATGTCTATAGCAGCAGCAAACATCATATCCTTGCACGACTCCTGGAAGCGGCATGGAGGTCATACCCTTTCCTCATCTTTCTTTTGGAGAGAGAAGGCTCCCATCTGATTTCCCCTCATTTCTCATTGGTCACCATGGTGTCACATGCCCATTCCTAGGCCAATTATTGAGAAGGTGAATAAAATCATTGTAGTTGGTTTGGACCAATGAGTGTTCACCCACTAGAGTTGGAGAAGGACTAAACCTTCCTGGAGCACATGGCAATCTGATATCTAAGCAATATCCAGCAATATTCTGTTGTTATCCCTTGACAACAGAAAGGAAGAGAGAAGAAATGGCTGCTGGATAGCAGTCCACAGTTGTCTGCCATATCATCCCATTAGAAAATATATTGAAAACCCAATGTCAAAATCTCAAGGCTGCCTCTTAGTTTTGGGCCTTAGTTTCTTTATCTGTAAACTGGGCATAACGATACCTGCCTTACCTACCTTACTGAATTGTGGAGAAAGAAAAATGAAATTGGATATATGAAAGAAAGCACTGTACAAATTTCAAAGCACATTAGTAATATCAAAGTATTATGTTGTTACTAATTTAATTCTTAGAAATTCTTAGAAATAAAATAAGCATCACCGGCCCCTCTGTGAAAAGGGAGAAAAATTAGTAAAGTCTAAATTCTAAGAAGTATCACTTGGTTACAACTTTCATTCTCTAAATTTCATAAATGACTTATCAAAAATATATCACATACATCTTTAAAAGTGACACTTACAGGAGTTCCTGTCGTGGTGCAGTGGAAACAAATCTGACTAGGAACCATGAGGTTGCGGGTTCGATCCCTGGCCACACTCAGTGAGTTAAGGATCCAGCACTGTCATGAGCTGTGGTGTAAGTGGCAGCTGTGGCTCAGATCTGGCATTGCCGTGGTTGTGGTGGAGGCCGGTGGCTACAGCTCTGATTTGACCTCTAGCCTGGGAACCTCCGTATGCCACGGCTATGGCCCTAAAAAGACAAAAGACAAAAAAAAAAAAAAAAACAGTAACATTTATAATCCCCTAAAGGGGAAGGGAAGTGTGGGTTATGTGTGCGCTGTGCTTTGACACAGGTTGTGGCCTTCCTAAGACTGCATCTAGCATTCAGCAGACCGTATGGGAACTGGAACTACCAGTTACTGTTTGCCTATCCTGCTTTTAGTTGTCATTTTACATTTCACTGTTTTTTTTTTTCCTTCCCTGCAAACAGGATTTTTACCAAATATACTTAAAGTGTTGTCTCACCAGCCATTGGAATTCAGAGCCTCCTTTTCTTATGACAATGCCATTAGCAACAAGGAAACAGCTAAGTAGAAAAACAGTGCTAAATCATTTGTGGCTAAGATCTAGGTACCTGCTTGCTGGAGTTCCTTCCCACAATAGTCCAGAGTCACTGTGGAGCTAGGGAGAAGCTCAGGAGAAATGGAGTTGGCTGAGACATCCTCTGGATTCTGAGGCTGAAGTCTGAATGTAACTTTATGGTTATAGGTATCGAACGGAAATAGTTAATAACTCTGCCTTGCCTTTCTTGTTTTGTGCTCAAAAACCCTGTCTGGGAGTTCCCGTCATGGCTCAGTGGTTAACGAATCCGACTAGGAACCATGAGCTTGCAGGTTCAATCCCTGGCCTTGCTCAGTGGGTTAAGGATCCGGTGTTGCCGTGAGCTGTGATGTAGGTTGCAGACGCAGCTCGGATCCCGCGTTGCTGTGGCTGTGGGGAAGGCCGGCGGCTACAGCTCCTGTTAGACCCCTAGCCTGGGAACCTCCATATGCCACGGATGCGGCCCTAGATAAGGCAAAAAGACAAAGAAAAAAAATCCCTGTCTGTTTCTCTACCTATCTACCCACCCTGACTAGAGTTACTTTAAACTTAATCACGGACTTCTTACTTAGGATTCAGGTTAGGCTGCTGTTACTCAGATCCAAAGACACATTGACTTAAACAAGCTCTGCCTCACCTTTGGTCCCCTGTGAGGTGCTAAGGGGCAATGTAATGTCTTTTGCTGTCTGGGATTGCCTTTGCTTACACACTCATGCTAGCTGGAGAAAGATGGGTGCTTGTGGGCACACCTCCCTTCCCTATGGTCATGACGTGAAAGTTACACCCGTCGCCTCCATTTACCTCGCATTAGCTAGACCTTCATCACATCTAGCTGCAAGGGAAGCTGGCCATGTGCCCACCTAAAAGTAAAGGATTCTGGGAGTTCCCGTGGTGGCGCAGCAGAAACGAATCAGATTAGGAACCATGAGGTTGCGGGTTTGATCCCTGGCGTCGCTCAGTGGGTTAAGGATCTGGCATTGCCATGATCAGTGGTGTAGGTCACAGACTCGGCTCGGATCTGGTGTTGCTGTGGCTGTGGTGTCGGCCGGCAGCTACAGCTCCGATCAGACCCCTAGCCTGAGAACCTCCATATGCCATGGGTGTGACCCTAAAAAAAGACAAAAAGACTAAATAAATAAATAAATAAATAAATAAAAGTAAGGGGTTCTGTTATTAAAGGAAGAGTGGGGAGCAGGGACTGGGAGACCATCTGTCACAGTGACTCTCCATGGCCCTACACCAGCCTGTCTCTAGCCTCATTTCCTTTAGCCCCTCTTTATGTTCTGTCCATTCGAGTTAAAGTGAGCTACATTTTACTCCCAGAACACTCAGGTCTTATGATATCGCCCCTCTTTAACTCAGCTCACACTTTATTGTTCCCCTGGGATGCCTTTTCTCCTATGTCTGCTTTGTGAATCAGAACTTTCTTTCAAAGTTGATCTCACTTGCCTTCACTTACAAGGGACTCTTCCTCCTCTGAACTGCCACAGCCTCCTTCATCTGTCCCTTCACAGTGGCATACAGAGTGCTGTCTGCTTAATCATTCCACAGCTGCCACGGATTTTCCATCCTAATAGGAAGAGACAGGTCCTGTGTTCAAGTTTGATTCTGCCATAAATCATGCACGTGAACTTCAACAAAGTACTTAAATGTCTCAATGCTTTGGTTTTCTTACTAGTAAAATGGTTATTAATACCTACTCTTCGGAGCCGGCGTGAGAATTAGGTGAAGTTCTCAGAATGGCACCAGATACCAAAGTGGATTCCCTCCTTCTCTGCCTCTTACTACCCACATGTTGCAGGTCTTCTGAGGTTAGGAAATCTCTTCTTTTTTAATCTCCTTTTTAAAAAGTGTTAGTCCAGTACCTGAGGGGCCTTAGAAAATACTTCTTGAGTTTAGTAATTCATTCAGGACATATTTTCAGAGCAACCAGTATGTCAGGCACTCCTCTGAGGATACAGTGGTGAAGAGGTCAGAAAAATGCCTCGACTTTCTTTTCTTTTTTTTTTCTTTTTTGGCCACACCCATGGAATATGGAGGTTCCCAGGCTAGAGACTGAATCCAGGCTGCAGCTGCAATGTATCACACAGCTGCGGCAGCACCAGATCCTTAGCCCACTGCACCACAGCGGGAACTCATAGACTTTCAAACATGTTCTAGAGAGGACAAAACAGTGAACAAGTAAATAAAAGAACGTGTTGATTCAGAAAGTGTTAAATATCATGAAGAAAATAAAATAGGGTAACTGGTAGCAGGGGACTGAAGATGAAAGTATAAGTGAAGGGGTAGGCCAGTTGGGTGAGCAACTTAATAAAATATGGCTGAGCCTGTCTAGATTCTTCTGAGCTGCTCTCTGGGGCTTACGACAGCTCTCCTCTTCCGCCTCAGGCCAGCTCAGCAAAATAGATTAGGAACTCGTCATTGTGGTGACCAGCCTGGCCAACAGGTGCCCATACGGCATGGTTGTCCATAGTGCCAGCACAGGATCTTCTCAAAGAACCCAGTGCTCTCTGACCACGTAACTGCCTGTCTCCCCTGTGCCAGTTTCCCATCCCTGTGCCCACCTGCTTCTGCATATGTGATGTTTGGGACTGCGGATTACCAAATTGCAGCATTGTGCCAGATCTGGTGCTAGAATGCACACAACTCCCCATGGAAGTTGAGCCTTACTGTAATCATTTTTCCATTAGCGTCAGAGCTGGAACTTATTGTGGGGCATATAACTAGAATGTGGCAGAGTCCATTTTCTTTTCTTTTCCTGTCTTGTCTATTTTTTAAGGGCATATGGAAGTTCTCAGGCTAGGGGCTGAATTGGAACTGTAACTGTAGGCCTATACCACAGCGACAGCAATACCAGGTGCTTAACCCTCTGAGGCCAGGGATCGAACCTGCATCCTCATGGACCCTATGTCAGGTTCTTAACCTGCTGAGCCACAATTGGAACTCCCAAGAGCCCATTTTCAAAGCTTACCCTCTTTCTGCTACCTTACACTGTTTGCATTTTGCAGTGTGAATTTAGTCTGTCCACTAGTTATTCCTAATGGGCCCAAACCAGTTTCTTAGCATTTCTCTTATATCTTACAGCTGGACCCATACCTGGGCCTGTAAGTCTCCCATTCTGGAACTGACTCTTTCCCACCAAGACTGGTTGTGAAATGGGTCTCAATCCTCCAGCCAACAGCTTACTCTCTCCTTGTTTCATCCAAAGACAGGTCCTTTGGGTCTCAGAGGTCATTCTAATTCTTCCTAGAGAAATGAACTGAGGATAAAGACACAGTGAATATGGGTTTGTCACCAAGCCTCCCAAATCCTGTGGTGAAATTCCTGATCCTCTGGGCTGGAGAAGAGAAGCATCTGTTACCTGTATTTATTCCTGAGGAATCAAATCAGTCGTCTTATTCCCCCGATCTTCCCTTTTGATCCCACCTGAGTAGAGACCTTGAAAATTGTTCCCTGAGGGCCTCCACAGCCAGCCTGAGGTTAGACAGGTACATCATCCCCTTTGTCCTGCTGAGAGCCTCCTGCCTAGTTGCTGGACCTTTGCTTATTCAGAATCGGTCTCTGAGGCATTCTCTCCTAGATACCATAGGATGTGCTGAACTATTGCAGAACTATTCTTCCTATTTTTAGGTGGTATAGTGGTTTCCTAACTGAACTGTTTTTCTTCAGCAAAAGTAATGATTATTAGTATAGTCATTGGAATCCAGTGCACTTGAATTCAGATCCCAGCTCTGCCACTCTTTAGCTGTATGATCGTGGGAGAAGCCACTTCACCTCTCTGAGCTTCAGTTTCATTGCCAGTAAAACAGGAGTGATAATAAAAATATTTCCTAGGGTTTTTATAAGAATTACATGAGATAATCAGTATGAAGCATTGAGCACATTTTTTTTTGTCTTTTTGCCTTTTATCTAGAGCTGCACCCGCGGCATATGGAGGTTCCCAGGCTAGGGGTCTAACAGGAGCTGTAGCTGCTGGCCTTCTCCACAGCCACAGCAATGCGGGATCCGAGCCGCGTCTGCAACCTACACCACAGCTCACGGCAATGCCGGATCCTTAACCCACAGAGCAAGGCCGGGGATCAAACCCGCACCTCATGTTTCCTAGTCGGATTCATTAACCACTGTGCCATGAAGAGAACTCTGCACTGAGCACATTTTTATTGAGCACATAGTAATTGCTTAAGTGTCAGCATTGATTTTGCAAATATTGTGTCTTATTAGTGATTAAATGGGGACAAAAAATAATTATTTGTGCTTCACTTTTCTCATACAAAAAGATTGGGCTTTGGAGGTCCTTATGCAGTGAGAAACTGAGTCTTGGTTCTGAGGTTTTTGATGCTATGAATGTTTAGAGCGGAAAAAAGTGCTTGTAGTTGGAGTGAGCAAAGATTTCCTGGCAAAGGCGGTGCTGAGCCAGAACTCCACGTTTGCATTATATTGGTCTTGATCAAGATACTTACCTGTCTGGAAAGTTTATTTTGGCCTGACTTTGCCCCTTTAACCTTTGGGTTTTTTATTAATGCTTGTTTTGTTAGGGCTTATGTTCTCTTGGCTGTGTTGTTATGAACAGAGATTCTGCTTCTCTGTGTTTTCTCGAAGGCCTGTGTGAACTGGAGAAAGTGTGACTTCCCTGCCTGGGAAAAGACAATGCTGGAGTTTGCATTTACTATTTCCCGAGCTGATGACATAACAGATGACCATTTCAAAAAGCTTGAGGTGCATGGCTTCAACCAAGAAGATGCCTGGGAGGAGTTCCCATCGAGCCTCAGCGGTTAACAAATCTGACTAGGAACCATGAGGTTGCTGGTTTGATCCCTGGCCTTGCTCAGTGGGTTAAGGATCCGGCGTTGCCAAGAGCCGTGGTGTAGGTTGCAGACGCAGCTTGTTTCTGGCGTTGCTGTGACTGTGGCGTAGGCCGGCAGCTGTAGCTCCGATTCGACTCCTAGCTGGGATATAGCTTCAATTTCAGCTTTTATGCTGTGTCCAACCGACTTGCTAATTTTGTCAATCTTGTTTGCAACAAAGAATTCTATGAAAGAGTAATGTCAAAGACATCAGGAGTGAACCTGCTCCTCCCAAAATATAAAAGCCTGAACAGAAAGGCCAGTGTTTACATTTCCAGAACATTGCATTATTATTATTATTTTTTACTGGCTCATTGCATTATAAGACATCAGTTGGAAGTAATTTTTTAAATTGTTTCATCAGTGGATAGGGAAGAAAGTTAATAAATTTGTACCCTGCCTTCTTAATAAGATAGAGCCTAAGGGACATGTGGTAGCTGGACCTGGGGGGAACCTTTGCCAATTTTATAGTTTTGTTGTGATCTGAAAGGAGTATTGGGGCAAGGGAGTTCAGAGGATGCTTTAGGCATTTCTGATGAACTGATATCTGTGAATGTCAGCAATTGAAGTTAAACATCTTTTAGCTTTTAAAAATAGTTTTATTTAAAAAATAGTTACATATTATAAATCAACTGTAATAAAAATTTTCTTAGGGAGTTCCTGTCATAGTGCAGTGAAAATGAATCTGACTAGGAACCATGAGGTTGTGGGTTTGATCCCTGGCCTTGCTCAGGTTAAGGATCTGGCGTTGCCGTGAGCTGTGGTGTAGGTCACAGACGTGGCTCGGATATGATGTTGCTATGGCTGTGGTGTAGGCCGGCAGCTACAGCTCCGATGTGACTTCTATCCTGGGAATCTCCATATGCTGTGGGTTCGGCCCTAAAAAGACAAAAAAAAAATTTTTTTAATAAAAAAAATTTTAAATAGTTACTTGAAATTACATAGAAATTGGTCTATATAGGCAGTAGTTTGAAATCAATTCGTTGTTAACATGATGGTTTTTAAAGGCTTTCAAAGGCAGTAGGTAAACAGTAGTAGGCAAAAAGTTCTTCTACCTTTAGTGCCATCTCCAGTAACTTCCAGCAATTTTTGCTTTTTTGCTGAGGGGTTGTAAAATCATGATCATCTATCTCAATAGACTATTAGTCCTTATGTAGTTTATTCTTATTTTAGGTTTTAGTTAAAATTGTTTGAAACAAAAGGACTCACATTTTAAGAAGAAAAAAAAACCAACAACAAAACCTGACATTACTAAATGACTTGTTCTCTGTGTTACAGCTACCACTGCCTTAAGTTTGTGGCTATCTTAACTTTTCAAGAATCATTTTCATTATCTAACTGATAGAGGTATATGCAAACCTACAAAATGTTTTTGTTCCCATTTGGCTTCTTAAGAGTCTCTAAATTGCCAGGTAAACAGTTTTGGGGCTATAGTGAGTTAATTTTGAATTGTCTCAACTGTGAAATCTGAGTATCTTTTTTTTTTAACTTTATTTATTTTTTTTTGGTCTTTTTCGTCTTTTTAGGGCCACATCCGTGGCATATGGAGATTCCCAGGCTAGGAGTCCGATTAGAATTACAGCTGCCGACCTAAGCCACAGCCACAACCACAGCAACGCCAGATCCAAGCCGCGTCTGCTACTACACCACAGTTCACGGCAATGCCGGATACTTATTCCACTGAGCCAGGTCAGGGATAGAACCCACAGCCTCATAGTTCCTAGTAGGATTTGTTTCCACTGCGCCAGGAAGGGAACTCCTGATTATCTTGTTATAGCGCAACTCCTGTTGCAGAATATGTTTTCCTGTTGGAATTGTATCTTAAATATAACTATTCTTTTCTTTAGGAAAGCGTAACTTTCTTTTTTCTTTTTAGGGCCACACCCACAGCATGTGGAGGTTCCCAGGCTAGGGGTCACATTGGAGCTACAGCTGCTGTCCTGCACCACAGCCACAGCAATGCAGGATCCAAGCCGTGTCTGCGACCTACACCACAGTTCAAGGCAATGCCAGCTCCTTAACCCACTGAACAAGGTCAGGGATCCAACATGCAACCTCATGGTTCCTAGTCAGATTCGTTTCTGCTGCGCCATGACAGGAACTCCGGAAAACATAACCTTTTTAAAAATATTTTTTTTCTGGAGTTCCCGTCATGGCTCAGTGGTTAACGAATCCGACTAGGAACCACGAGGTTGCAAATTTGACACCTGGCCTCGCTCAGCAGGTTAAGGATCCTGCGTTGCCGTGAGCTGTGGTGTAGGTTGCAGGCTCGGGTCCCACATTGCTGTGGCTGTGGCGTAGGCCAGCAGCTGCTGCTCCGATTAGACCCCTAGCCTGGGAACCTCCATATGCCGCGGGTGTGGGCCTGAAAAGACAAAAGAAAAAAATATATATATATATATTTTTTTTTTCTTTTTTATGGCCACACCTGTGGCATGTGGATGTTCCTGGGCTAGGGGTCAGTTTAGAGCTGTAGCTGCAGGACTATGCCACAGCCACAGCAACACTGGATCCGAGCCACATCTTCAACCTACACTGTTGCTTACAGCAATGACAGATACTTTTTTAAAAAAATTTTTTTTATTTTTGCATTACAGCTGGTTTACAGATTTCTATCAAATTTTCCAACTGCAGCGCGTGGTGACCCAGTTACATATACATATATGGATCTGTCACATGTGATTAGACATAGTTCCCTATACTATACAGCTGGATCTCCTTGTTTTTCCATCATGGAAGCACTAGTTAACCCCATTCCCTCCCACCCCTCCACCACCCGCTTGGCAACCACAAGTCCGTTCCCCATGTTTGTGATTTTCTTTTCTGTTGAGAGGTTCATTTGTGCAGTGTTTTAGACTCCAGTTATAAGAGATTTCATATGGCATCTGTCTTTCTCCTTCTGACTTGCTTCACTCAGTATGAGGGTCTCTAATTCCATCCATGTTGCTGCAAATGACATTATTTTATCCTTTTTTTATGGCTGAATAGTATTCTATCATGTATATATACCACATCTTCCTAAACCAGTCATCTATCGATGGACATTTGGGTTGTTTCCATGTCTTGGCTATTGTGAATTGTGCTGCAATGAACATGCGTGTGCAAGTGTCTTTCTCCAGGAAATTTTTGTCTGGATATATGCCCAAAAGTGGGATTGCTGGGTCATATGGTAGTTCTATGTATAGTTTTCTAAGGTACCTCCACACTGTCTTCCATAGTGGTTGCACCAGCCTAAATTCCCACCAACAGTGCAGGAGGGTTCCCTTTTCTCCACACCCCCTCCAGCAATTGTTGTTTGTGGACTTGTTAATGATGGCCATTCTGACTGGTGTGAGGTGGTATCTCATGGTAGTTTTGATTTGCATTTCTCTAATCATCAGTGATGTTGAGCATTTTTTCATGTGCTTGTTGGCCATCTGTATATCTTCTTTGGAGAAAAGTCTATTCAGGTCCTTTGCCCATTTTTCAATGGGGTTGTTGGCAATGGCAGATCCTTAACCCACTGAGTAAGGCCAGGGATGGAACCTGCATGCTCACAGAGACACCTGGTCCTTAACCCACAGAGCCACAACAGGAACACCAGGAAAATGTAACCTTTTAAAGATGAGTTTTGAGAGGAGGGGGTGGGGGCAGACAAAAGAGGAAAAAATAAAATTGAATTTTATTTAACTTACGGAGAAAGTTGATAACATTGGTGAATATATCATGGTCAAGGTTTTGTAGACCAAAAAAATTTTGGCCATTGGCTATATCTTGGGAATCACACAGAGGGTTTTATTAAGTATTTGCTGCAGTTAGAAGTTGTAGGTCGCTAAGAGACATTATTTGTTAATTTTAGAACAGACCTCTATCCCTTACATGGGGAATATCTTCAAAGGAGTGGTTGCCTTGATCATCTCTGAACACAGGATGCATGCTTCTTGCTCATTCTTCAGTCAGTTCATGGACAGGAGAGCTGAGGAACTACTAACTTGGCTGGTGGGAGGACTTGCTAAATGATTAGCCCTCTTTGAACCTCATTCCTTTCCTCCAGAGATCCTTCAGACGATCCTAAATGGTCACCCCGTGGGAGCTTTCTATAACTCAGTTCTTGATCAGTGCCTAGAAGGGTTGTCCGTCCTTATACCTTCTTCTTCTTGTACCTCAAGCTTTCCTTTACGGAAGATCCTCCTTCCCTCCCCAAAGAACACCCCAGTTCCAGTTAACCTTTTTCTGAAAATGACTTCTATGTATTTATCTCCAACATAAGGGATGAAGAGCCTTGCATCTGTTATGCCCTCCACGCCTTGCTGGGCAGACATAAACAAGGATTTATCCTGGGCTCCATTGCTTGTGGGGTTGAATTGATTCAAGTCTCCAGCTTCCCTCAGTGATTCCTGGATGGCTTTCGTTCCTGCAGAGAGTAAGACTTTGGCCTTGATAAAGTCTCCCCCCACCCCCCGGGTTCTATTATTTATTTAATCTTTGTTAAAAGTGCACACCTGTGGCATATGAACGTTCCCAGGCTAGGGACTGAATCAGAGCTGCAGCCAGCAGCCTGTGCCATAGCCAGGGCAACACCCCAGATCCAAGCCTCACCTGTGACCTATGCTGCAGCTTGAGGCAACCCCAAATCCTTAACCCACTGAGTGAGGCCAGGGATTGAACCCCATCCTCATGGACACTATGTCAGATTCTTAACTTGCTGAGCCACAACAGGAATGCCTATTTTTTTTAATTTAATTTTATTGGAGTATAGTTGACTTAAAATGTTGTATTAGTTTCAGGAGTACAGAAGTCTTAACCTAGTAGATCAAGTACTTGGAGTTGGGCAGATCTCCAGAGCACCAGTAGGCCCCATTTTCCAGGCACTGTACAGACCTGGGTTTTTTGTTTTGTTTTTTTGGCTGTACTTGTGGCATGTGGAAGTTCCCAGGTCAGGGACCGAACAAGTCACAACAGTGACAACGCCAGATCCCTGACCCACTGAATCACCAAGGAAATGCCACAAACCAGGGCTTTTTAATATAGACGTTTACCTGAGTTCCTAGAGTTCCAGGCTCAGGAGGTAGTACACCATGCCACTTATAGTGTGTGATTAGCACATAATATGGACATTTTTTTTCTCTTCGCTGGTCTCAGTGTAAAGTAGGGATGATTAATAAACAGCATATAATCGTACCTGGTCTCTTAAAAACTGACTAGTTTGACAACCTGTCATTGACAACCACATACTGACAGTGTCGCACGCTGTGCCCAGTTATTAACGCTACCCATGCAGCCCAGGCCCTGGGCATCCTCCATTGCGCGCGCACACAGCTAGTCATTTCCGATCTCCAACGCGAGGTCGACTGCACTCGCAGTGGCCAGGTGTTCCCGCTTTCTTGGTCCCCGGCGGATGATGGCCGCGGGGCGGGGCGGGTTTCCCAGCCGGCAGGGTTAGGCTGCCGCACGCCGGAAGTAGCGGCTGGAGCGGGAGCGCTGAGGTGTCGGCCGGCAGGGTAGTGGCCCGGGGGCGGGGGCGTTGGTCATGTTTCCCTTCGGACCAGGTAGCCCCGGGGGGGACGAGGCGCCCGGGGCCAGGGCTGAGGAGCCGGCACCGCACGGCACGCAGGCGGCAGCCGCCGGACCGCTCCCTTCCCCATCCGCACCCCTGCAGCCGGGGGCTGACGCAGCCCCTCCCCCGTCGCCCTGCCGGAGCCCTCGCCGCCCGCGCGCCCCCTCACTGCTCCCAGCCGGGCGCGCGGGGGAGCTCGGGCCGCCCGGAGCTTCGGAGTTCTCAGCCGCTTCCTCCCTGGGAGAGCCGTCACCGCCCTCCCCGCCTCGCCGGCGACCCGGGCCGGACTGCCGGGCTGGGCGCCGGTACGGCCTCGGCGCCGTCCTAGGGGGTCCTGGCGCCCGGCTCTTCGGGTGGCTGAGAGAGCGCAGTCTGGGCCGCGGGCTGTTCGTGGACCCGGCGCGAGACAACTTCCGCACCATGACTAACCTGTATGGTTCCATCCATCCCGCGGATTCGGTGTATCTCAGCACCCGCACACACGGGGCCGTCTTCAATCTGGAGTACTCGCCCGACGGGTAAGCGCGGCCCCTCGGAGGGTGGAGGCCCTCCTCGCCTGGCGTGGCTGCTGGTGGGCGGCTGCCCGGGTCCCCCTGCTTTCGACCCGAGCAGGGGTTTGGGAGTCCGTTTACGGCAGCCGGCCTTCGTGCCTCTGGCTCTTTGTGAAGCGCTCTATCGCTTTTGAAGGCCTCGTCCAGCCCGTGGAGGTGGGCGAGCCCCTTTTCTCACCTTCCGGACCAGAGCTCTGTGAAGGAGTGTTGCCTAAAGCCCCTCGTCAAGTCTGTCAGAGCCAGTCCAGAGCTAGAGTTTTCTGGTGTACGTAGATGCTCGGTAAATACACTTTGGATAAATGCCCATTCTTTCTCTGTCACCCCAGGCTTGTGTCTTTCTTCCCTAAATAAGCTTGGTCAAGGCTAAGGGAGTCTGCAGACACTCTGTTCCCTGTGACTGACTTGCCCTAGGGAGACAAGTCCAGTTTCCTTCTTTCCTAAGACGCCGCAGAAAGGTATCTTGTGATGTGGGGCATTTGTGAAGTTCCGAGGCTAGACTGCGTGTTTCTGTTAATGGTATACAGCCTTTTCCCTAACTAATTAAATATTTCTTGTTTGGCCTTGGTTTACTTTAAGCTATGGGGAATTTTCAAAGTGATACATATTTTTTAAACTTCGTTTTGTGAGTACGTGAACAGCAAACAAAGGAAAAAAGTTCACACATTTCCACCATGAGAGGACGTAGATTAACCAGCTTTTAACTGATCAAGTCCTCTGGATTCCTAGTCATTTGCTTCGTTGTTCATTCATTCATTTATTCCCTCATGCAGCAAGTATTTATTGAGCACTTGCTATGTTCCAGAGGCAGAGGTGGCAGTGGAACAAACCAGTAGAGGTACTGTTTTCCTTGGACTTGGGACCTATTGATTCAACTAGATATCAATAAGCATACTAAGTAATTTTATAATATATTTTTTTAACTTGAGGTGAAAACTTGAAAGAACCTTTTGTGGACTAGGGTGTTCAGGGTTTCCCTAAGAAAGTGACACTCAACCAAGATTGGAAAAATGAGTAGATGAGTAAAGATAGTGTTGAGGAGGGGATAGAAATATTTCAGATAGAGGAACTGGTATGTCAGAGCGCTGATGGTTGGAGGGGCAGCATGTCTTTCACGTTAGAGAAGCTGAAAGATGATAGGTTAACAAAGTAGAAAGTTGTGCCTGAAGACAGACATAAAGTATGCTAACAAAGGAGCAAAGCAACAGAATCTGGAATCACTGAGCTGTTATACCCTATTCCATTTCATTGATGCAAATCCTTTTTCTTTCTTTCTTTTTGTTTTTAACTCAGTTAATTTTATTATATAGTTGTATGACCATCATCCCAACCCAATTTTGCAACATTGCCATCCCAGTCTCCCAGCCCATTCCTCCCCTCACAACCTGTGTCCTTTGATAACCATAAGTTTTTCAAAGTCTGTGAGTCAGTTTCTGTTCTGTAGGAAGGTTCATTGTATCCTTTATTTATTTATTTATTTTTTGTCTTTTTGCCTTTTTATCTAGCAGCATATGGAGGTTCCCAGGCTAGGGGTCTAACAGGAGCTGTAGCCGCCGGCCTTCACCACAGCCACAGCAACGCGGCATCCGAGCTGCATCTGCAACCTACACCACAGCTCACAGCAGCGCAGGATCCTTAACCCACTGAGCAAGGCCAGGGATCGAACCCGCAACCTCATGGTTCTTCGTCAGATTTGTTAACCACTGAGCCACGAAGGGAACTCCCTATATCCTATATTTAGATTCCACCTATAAGTGATAGCATGTGACATTTTGTGTCTCACTGTCTAATAACTTCACTTAGCATGATAATTTCTAGGTCCATCCATGTTGTTGCAACCGCCATTATTTCATTTCCTTTTTATGGCTGAGTCATATTCCATTGTGTATATGTACCACATCTTCTTTATGCTCTCCTCTCTCCATGGACATTTAGATTGCATCCATGTATTGGCTATTGTATATAGTGCAGTGGACATTGGAGTACATATATCTTTTCAAGTCATAGTTTTCTCTGGAGAGATGCCCAGGAGTGGGATTGTAGGATCAAATGGTAGTTCTATATTTTCAGTTTTTGAGGAACCTCCATACTGTTTTCCATAGTGGTTGCACCAGTTTTCATTCCTACTACACCCTCTCCAGTGTTTATTGTTTGTAGGCTTTTTGATGATGGCCATTCTGGCTGGTATAAGGTGGTACCTTGTAGTTTTGATTTGCAGTTTTCTAATACTTAGTGATATTGAATATCTTTTCATGTGTTTTTTGGCCATCTATCTTCTTTGGAGAATTGTCTGTTTAGATCTTCTGCCCATTTTTTTTGATGGGGTTGTTTGTTTTTTTGATACTGAGCTGCAGGAGATGTTTATAAATTTTGGAGATTAATTTCTTGTCAGTCGATTCATTTGCAAATATTTTCTCTCATTCTGTGGGTTGTCTTTTCGTTTTGTTTAAGGTTTCCTTTGTGGTGCAAAAACTTTTTTTTTTCTTTTTAGGGCTGCACCTGTGGCATATGGAAGTTCCAGGCTAGGGGTCAGATTGGAGCTACAGCTGCCGGCCTATGCCACAGCCAGAGCAACATGGGATCCAAGCTGTGTCTGTGACCTACACTGCAGCTCACAGCAATTCTAGATCCTTTAACCCACTGAGTGAGGCCAGGGATCGAACCAGCATCCTCATAGTTCCTAGTCAGGTTCATTAACCGCTGAGCCACACAGGAAACTCCGCAAAAACTTTTAAGTTTAGTTAATTAGGTCCCATTTGTTTATTTTTGTTTTTATTGTCATTACTCTAGGAGGCAGATCTGAGAAAATACTGCTGTGGGTTATGTCAGAGAGTGTTCGGCCTATGTTTTCCTCTAAGAGTTTTATAGTATCTGTTCTTATATTTAGGTCTTTAATCCATTTTGAGTTTATTTTTGTGTATGGTGTTTGGGAGTGTTCTAATTTCATTCTTTTACATGTAGCTGTCCAGTTTTCCCAGAACCATTTATTGAAGGGACTTTGCTTTCTCCATTGTATATTCTTGCCTCCTTTGTCATAGATTAGTTGACCATAGGTGCGTGGGTTTAATTCTGGGCTTTGTATCCTGTTCCACTGATTTTTCACTCTTTCTGTTTTTGTGCCAGTACCATGATGTTTAAATGACTGTAGCTTTGTAGAATAGTGTAAAGTCAGGGAGCCTGATTCCTCCAGCTCCATTATTTTCCTTCTCAGGATGGCTTTGGCTATTCTGGGTCTTTGGTGCTTCCAGACAAACTCTAAAATATTTTGTTCTAGTTCTGTGAAAAATGCCATTGGTAATATGATAGGGATTGCACAGTATAATGTAGATTGCCATTTTGACAATATTGATTCTTCCAATCCCAGAGCATGGTATATCGTTCCATCTGTTTGTTTCATCTTTGATTTCTTGCATCAGCATCTTATACTTTTCAGAGTACATGTGTTTTGTCTCTTTAGATAGGTTTATTCCTAAGTATTTTATTCTTTTTAATTCGATGGTAAATGGGATTGTCTTTTTCTGATCTTTCATTGTTAGTATATAGAAGTGCGGTTGATTTTTGTGTATTAATTTTGTAACCTGCAACTTTACCAAATTCATTGATGAGCTCAGTTTTCTTGTAGTGTCTTTAGGATTTTTCTAGGTATAGTATCATGTCATCTGCAAACAGAAATAGTTTTACTTTGTCCTTTCCAATTTGGATTCCTTTTCTTTTTCTTCTCTGATTGCCATGGCTAAGACTTCCAAAACTGTATTGAATAGTGGCAAGAGCAGACATCCTTGTCTTGTTCCTGATCTTAGTGGGAATTCTTTCAGCTTTTCACCATTGAGAATGATGTTAGCTGTGGGTTTGCCACATATGACACTTATTATGTTGAGGTAGGTTCCCTCAATACCCACTTTCTGGAGGGTTTTTATCAAAAATGGGATTTGGTCAAAAGCTTTTTCTGCATCTGTTGAGAGGATCATATGGTTTTATTCTTCAGTCTTTAATGTGGTGTGTCACACTGACTGAATTATGGATATTGAAAAATCCTTGCATCCCTGGGATAAATCCCACTTGATCATGGTATACAATCCTTTTTAATGTATTGCTGGATTCTACTTGCTAGTATTTTGTTGAGTATTTTTACATCTATGTTCATAAGTGATATTAGCCTGTAATTTTCTTTCTTTCTCTCTTTCTTTTTTTTTTGTATCTTTGATTTTGGTATCAGGGTGATGGTGACCTCATAGAATAAGTTTGGGAGAGTCTTTCTCTGCAGTTTTTTGGAAAAGTTTCAGAAGGGTGGGTGTTAGCTCTTCTCTAAAATGTTTGATAGAATTTGCCTGTGAAGCCATCTGGTCCCAGACTTTTGTTTTTTGGAAGTTTTTAAATCACAGTTTCAATTTCAGTACTTGTGATTGGTCTGTTCATTTGTTTCTTTTGTCTTGGTTTAATCTTGGAAATTGTACTTTTCTAAGAATTTGTCCGTTTCTTCTAGGTTGTCCATTTTATTGGCATATAATTGCCCATAGTAGCCTTTTAGGATTCTTTGTATTTCTGTGATGTCCATTGTAACTTCTCCTTTTTCATTTCTAATTTTATTTCTTTTTTACTTTTTTCCTGATCAGCTACATAATATATATTTATGATAAAAAATTTTTAAAGTATTAAAAAAATGCACATTAGCAGGAGGGGGAAAAATAAAAATGGTGTAATCCCATCACCTAGGGATAACCTCTCTTATTCTTTTTTTTCATTTTATTTTTAATTACTTAATTACATTTATAGGTGTACAACAGTCATCACAACCAAATTTTATAGCATTTCCATCCCAAACCCTCAGTGCATCCCCCCACCCCCCAACATGTCTCATTTGGAAACCATAAGTTTTTCAAAGTCTGTGAGTCAGTATCTGTTCTGCAAAGAAGTTCGTTGTGTCCTTTTTTTAGATCCCACATGTAAGTGATAGCATATGATGTTGGTGTCTCATTGTCTGACTGACTTCACTTAGCATTGTAATTTCTAGGTCCATCCATGTTGCTGCAAGTGCTGTTATTTTTTTTCCTTTTAATGGCTGAATAATATTCCATTGTGTATGTGTACCACATCTTCTTTATCCACTCCTCTGTCAATGGACATTTAGGTTGTTTCTGTGTCTTGGCTATTGTATAGAGTGCTACAGTGAACATTGGAGTACATGTGTCTTTTTGAGTCATGGTTTTCTCTGGATAGATGCCCAGGAGTGGGATTACTGGATCAAATGGTAATTTTTAGTTTTAGTTTTCTGAGGAATCTCCATAGTGTTTTCCACAGTGGTTGCACCAATTTACATTCCCACTAACAGTGTAATAGGGTTCCTTTTTCTCCACGCCTTCTCTAGCCCTTACTGTTGGTAGACTTTTTGATGATGGCCATTCTAGCCAGTGTAGGAGGTACCTCGTAGTTTTGATTTGCATTTCTCTAAAAATAAATGATGTTGAACATCTTTTCATGTGTTTTTTGGCCATCTGTATGTCTTCTTTGGAGGTTTGTCTGTTTAGATCTTCTGCCCATTTTTTGATGGGGTTGTTTGTTTTTTTGGTATTGAGCTGTAGGGGTGTTTATAAATTTTTAATCCCTTGTCAGTCAATTCATTCGCAAATATTTTCTATTCTGTGGGCTTTTTGTTTTGTTTAGGGTTTCCTTTGCCCTGCAGAAACTTTTAAGTTTAATGAAGTCCCATTTGTTTATTTTTGTTTTTATTGTCATTACTCTAACAGATGGATCTGAGAAGATGTTGCTGTTTGTGTTGGAGAGTGTTTGGCCTATGTTTTCCTCTAAGAGTTTTATAGTATCTGGTCTTATATCTAGGTCTTTAATCCATTTTGAGTTTGTTTTTGTGTATGGTGTTCTAATTTCATTTTTTTACATGTGGCTGTCCATCATTTCTAATTTTACTGATTTGAGTCCTCTCTTTTTTTCTTGATGAATCTGGCTGAGGGTTTATCGATTATGTTGATCTTTTCAAAAATCAGCTTTTAGTTTCATTGCTCTTTTCTGTGGTTTTCTTCATTTCTGTCTATTTCTGCTCTGATCTTTATGATTTCTTTCCTTCTGCTAACATTGGGTTTTGTCTTTTATTTTTTTCTCTTGTTGCTTGAGATGTAAAGTTTGTTTTTTTGAGATTTTTCTTGTTTCCTGAGGAAGGCTTGGATAGCTATAAACTTCCCTCTTAGAACTGCTTTTGCTGCATCCCACTGGTTTTGGATTTTTTGTATCTTTGTTATCATTTGTTTCTAAGTATTTTCTAATTTCCTCTTTGATTGGTTGTGTAGTAGCACCTTGTTTAGTCTCCACATGTTTGTGGGGTTTTTTTTTTTTTTCAGTTTTTTTCTTGTTGATTTCTTACAGCATTGTAGTCAGAATATGCTTGATGTGATTTCAATTTTCTTAAGTTTACTGAGGCTTGATTTGTGGCCCAGAATGTGATCTGTCCTAGAGAATGTTCTGTGTGCACTTGAGAAGGATGTGTATTATACTGCTTTTGGATGGAATATTTTGCTTTTTAGGGCCACACTTGTGGCATATGGAAGTTCCCAGGCTGAGGGTCAAATCGAAGCTACAGCTGTCAGCCTATGCCACTACCACAGCAATGCAGGATCCAAGCCACGTCTGTGACCTACACCACAGCTCATGGCAACGCTGGATCCTTAATGCACTGAGCAAAGCCAGGGATTGAATCTGCATCCTCCTGGATCCTCATCAGGTCCATTAACTGCTGAGTCACAAAGGGAACTCCTGGATGGAATGTTCTATAAATATTTATTAAGTCCATTTGGTCTGATGCATCATTTAAGGCCTCTGTTTCCTTGTTGATTTTCTGTCTGGATGATCTGTCCGTTGCTGTAAGTGGGGTGTTAAAGCTCCCCTGTTATTATTGTGTTATTGTCAATTTCTCCTTTTAAGGTTGGTAGCAGTTGCCTTTTATATTGAGGTGATTGTATGCTGGGTGCATATATATTTATAATTGTTTTATCTTCTTGAATTGATCCTTTGATCATTATGTAATGTCCTTCTTTATCTCTTATAATATTCTTTATTTTTAAGGTCTATTTTGTTTGATAGGAGTATTGCTGTTCCAGCTTTCTTTTGATTCCTGTTTGAATGGAATGATTTCTTCCATCTTCTCACTTTTTATGTGTCTCTAGAAATGGGTGTGTCTCTTGAAGACAGCTTATATATGGGTCTTGTTTTTGTATCATTCAGCCAGTCTATATCTTTTGGTTGGGGTATTTAGTCCATTTACATTTAAAGCAGTTATTGATATGTGTGTTCTTATTGCCATTTTATTGACTGTTTTGGATTTGTTTTTGTTGCTCTTTTTTCTTCCCTTCTTCCCTTGTCTCCTCTTGTGGTTTGATGACTATCTTTAGTGTTGTATTTGAGTTGATTTTTCTTATTTGTGTGAATATCTACCATAGAGTTTTGGCTTGCAGATATGCTGAAGTTTTGATATAGGAATATATATATATATATATATATATATATATATATATATAGATTATATATAGATTATATATTATATATATAGATTGTTTGAAGTTGTTGGTCTCTTAATTGCAAGTGCATCTCCAGTGTCCTGCATTTGTACCCTCTTCTCACAAATTCTGATTTTGGTAACATATTTGTGTGTGGATGATTTCCTACCTTTAGTGTATATATGCCTTTATTGGTGATTCTTGTTGTTTGTAGTTTTTTTGTTTCTAGTTGTGGCCTTTTCTGCCTAGATAAGTTCCTTTAGTATTTGTTGTAAAGCTAGTTTTGTGTTGCTGAATTTTCTTAGTTTTTGCTTGTCTGTAAAGCTTTTAATTTCTCCTTCAAATCTGAATGAAAGCCTTGCTGGGTAGAGTAATCTTGGTTGGAGGTATTTTCCTTTCCTCACAAGCATATTATGCCACTCCCTTGCAGCCTGCAGAGTTTCTGCTGAAAAATCTGCCGATAACCTCATTGGGGTTCCCTTGTGGTTATTTGTTTCTTTTCCCTAGCTGATTTAAATATTTTCTCTTTGTCTTTAGTTTTGGTCAGTTTGATTAATATGTGTCTTGGGGTGTTCTTCCTTGGGTTTATTTTATATGGTATTCACTGTGCTTCCTGGGTTTGAGTGAATGGTTCCTTTCCCATGTTAGGGAAGTTTTCAGCTATTAATCTCTTTGAATATTTTTTCTGTCCCTTTCTCTCTTCTCCTTCTGGCACCCCTATAATACGGATGTTGGTGTGTTTAACATTGTCCCAGAGTTCTCTTAGACTGTCTTAATTTCTTTTCAATCTTCTTTCTCTTTTCTGTTCTGCATCATTGATTTCCAGTCTGTCCTCCACCTTGTTTATTCATTCTTCTGCCTCCTGTATTCTGTTGCTTGTGTCTAATAATTTTTTATTTCAGTTGTTGTATTTTGCATCTCTGCTTGTTTAAGTTTTAAATCTTGTATTCCTTTGCTCAGTGTTTGCTGTAAATTATCAATCTTTTCCTCTAGTTTATTTCCAGTGTCTTGCATCATCTTGATTATCCCTGATAATCAACTTTATCAGGGTTCCCTTGTATGTTATTTGTTTTTTTTCCATAGTTACTTTCAATATTTTCTTTTTGTCTTTAATTTTGGCCAGTTTGATTAATACGTGTTTTAGGCTGTTCCCCCTTGGGTTTATTTTATTTCATTCTTTTTTTTTTTTTAAGATTTTTAATTTTTCTGTTATAGTTGATTTACAATGTTCTGTCAATTTCTGCTGTATGGCAAAGTGACCCAGCTATATCTATATCTATATCTATATCTGCATATATATACTTTTTCTCACATTATCCTCCATCATTTTCCATTACAAGTGACTAGATATAGTTCCCTATGCTATACAGCAGGATCTCATTGCTTATCCACTCCCAAAGTAATAGTTTGCATATACTAACCCCTAATTCCCAGTCCATCCCACTCCCTCCCATTCCACCTTGGCAACGACAAGTTTGTTCTCTTAAGTCCATGAGTTTTTTTTCTTTTCTGCAAATAGGTTCATTTGTGCCATATATTAGATTTCAGATGTAAGTGTTATCATATGATCTTTCTCTTTCTGACTTATTTCACTTAGTATGAGAGTTTCTAGTTCCATCCATGTTGTTGCAAATAGCGTTATTTTGTTCTTTTTTATGGCTGAGTGTTGTAGGACTCAGGTATGGAAAGATGGGACACTGAGGTCTTTTGCCAGGATTTATTTGTGCTGGCACAGGGTCAGCGGATTCATCCAGAGGCTTAGCCCTGAATGCAGCGGGGTGTTGCCTTATATACCCCCATGAGATTTCCCACTACATCTTGGTCCCTTTGTCCCCCTTATAAGGTATCATACATTCTGTAACTTCTGAGTGGGTAGTTTGTGTTACATAGATACACCTGCACACACAGATGCCAGTTATGTTATACTGTCACAGAACTGTGCATGTGCGCATAGATGCTGGTGGTGCACGTTGTCTTCCCTTTGTTCTGGGAGGGCCCCCTCCTCCTCCCCACTACATTCCCCCCTTGGATGCTCTGATCCCTCTCTCGGGGTCAAAGAGCATCATCTTGGCCTAGTGGTTTATATTTCCGTAGCATCATCACATGCTTGGCTATTTTCCTTTTGACCATGACCTCAGTGAGGCTAGAGACAGATCTTACAACTAGAGGAGCAAGACAGGGTAAGATCAGGCAGCCTCCCAAAATCAGGAGCACGATACCTGTGAGGGTTTTGAATCCCCAAAGGTTGAAAACCACCCCCTGAATAGCTCTCTGGGGTTCCAGCCTTTTCAAGTCTGTACAGGGACGTGAGCCACTTTTCTGATGTTTGTGGCTATGTTAGTCATGGCCTGGCCATTGTCTTCTACCTGGAGGCAGCAGTCGGATTGATTAAATTTTCCACATACCCCTCCTTCTTTGGCTAATAGGTAATCTAAGGCTAGGCGCTTCTGGTAAATAGCTGCATGCATTTTCGATTGTTGTTTTGCCCTGAGTTCTAGGGCTGTAGCCTGATGATGTGATTGAGCATATCTACAAGGGTTTGATAGCCCCAACTCCCATCTTGTGCCCAAGTGGCTGGACCATATGTCTCAGTAATCCTCTGGGGTGGCCACTCATTTTACCCCCATCTTTGTTGTCCTCCTGTCGTAGGGCTCCTTCTGATTCTAACCTTTTGGCTCTGATAAAGGGGTTCCCCTGATTTTTCTCCCTCCTGGTTAGGTAGGAGGAAAAATCCCAGTTGCATTATTCCAGTGGTGCAGCTCCCTTTCCATCGAGCAGGAAGTTGTGTATATGCTCCTTTTCCACATATCCAAAACAGTCCATCAGGTGCCCCTCCAGTGTTCGGGGTCACTAAGGGTGAGGTTGTCCCAGTGTTTCCTAATTTCACATATGCCACGGAATGGATCGGCCTCCTCCTCGGTATGTATAGTACAGTTGACTATGGCTTGATAGGGAGAGGATTGGCACTGGGAGGTGTTAACCATGGATGCCAGGGCCCAATGCCAGGTAGAAGTGGTTGGCCACCACTCAAAACTGGTAGAGTTCCAAGAAAGCCTTTTTTTGCACGGACTTTCTCCTACTCATTGTGTGTAACTGGGTCCTGTCCTATCAACGCATTTTTCTGCAATTACCTCTGAGGCCAAGACCCAACTTTGGGGCCAGTTGTTTTCTTTCTGTTATGGAATGATTCCATAGAAGTAAATGGAGTGCATTGAGGCTGGTCTCCTTCCAAGGCCATTCTTCACTCATAAGGGCTCCTCCACAGACCCAACAGTTAGTGACATTGAACTCATACGCAGTCTTTTCAGCTAGGTCAATGAAAAGGTTCTTCCCTAGGGTGGGGAAGTTCAGGTCTGGACCCAGGTCCTTCCTAGGTTGGTCACAGACTGGGCTGGACCCTGATTGCGGGGGCCTTGGGCCTGCCTGTTGTTTTGTCTTTTGTATAGTTTCTCTGACTATCTGGGCCTGAGCATGACCCTGAACTTCCCTTCCATCAGACATGCCCGAATGTCCGCTCTATGTCCAACAGCCCCAAGCCCCTGTTCCTTTTCTCTGTGGTCCTTGACAAGTGTGCCCCTCTAGGTATTTTGTTTTTATCCATCCCATCCAGTCCCTTCTACCATTATATGTGCAAAGGGTGGGGTGGTACCTAAATAACAAGCAGCTGGTTGGTAGGCATAGGAGGTGAAGGACAATCCAACCTTCCCCTGATACCAAATCTTCCCCAGACACTTATCACAAGGGGTGGAATTTGAGTCCAAGAGGGGCAAAAGGGGCCCAGACCAGAAGCAACCAATAGCAAAACATCCTACACAGAAGAGGAAGCAGAGCACTAGCAGGAACCTTTTGCCACATTTCCAGTCGGCCAGAGCAGTCTCTGCCAACCCTATGGCAAACATTAGGACAATGACCACAATAACAGACAGGTATAAGGGGTGGCAGTGCATCACAGTAAGAGGACCGAAATGGGAAACCGAAACAGTATTTATCCCGCCTGGTGGCTGATTCCTCAAGCTTCTGCCATGCATAGACTAGTCAGCTTCCAGAGTGACTAGAGCAGGACTGTCGTCCTCATGGGTCTCTGAAACTGCAGCTTGCTTCTTTTGGATGGTCAGCTTGCATAGTGATGAGGGATCAGGGACGCACTCCCAGTCTTGAGATGCTGGTTTTACTCTGCTGTGGTGGATCCAAGGAGCCACTTCTCCACCTTTACTGCAGTAGGGGTGGATAAAATGACAGTAAATGGGCCCTTCCAAAAAGGTTTCAATGGCTGGACATTCCATTCTTTTACACATATAGCATCCCCTGGTTTGAAGGGGTGGGTGTCTGTGGTTAGGCTTACAGGTTACCGTTCCCTAAGCCACTGACGGAGAGTGGCCAGAGTGGAACCTAGCAACTGCATCTGTTGCCTCACGGTGAGGTTCCCTGGTTCCTTTAAGTCACCCCTTATATCCTTAATGAGAGGAGAGGGGCACCCATGGAGGATTTCATAAGGGGAAAACCCAGTCTGCTTAGTAGGGCTGGACCTAATTCTTAGCAAGGCTACTGGCAAAAGCTGGTCCCCATGTGTGTCTTCCTGCACAGTTTGCTTAATAGTAGTTTTAGAGTCTGATTCATCAGTTCCACCTTCCCGGAGCTCTGGGGCTGATAGGCTATGTGCAGCTTCGGGTGATTTTTAATCCCTTTGCCACCAGTTGCACCACCTCTGCCACAAATGCTGGTCTATTGTCCAGTCCTGTGGTGATTGGAATCCCAGAATGAGAATGATTTCCTTTAGAAGGAATCGGGCCACCTCATGTGCCTTCTCTGTGCGAGTAGGTAAGGCCTCTATTCAACCTGAGAATGTACACATGAAGACTAACAGATACTTATAGCCGTGGACTCAGGGAACCTCAGTGAAGTCTACAACTATATTTTCGAATGGGGCCCCTCCAACACTGTATTCCAGGGGCAGCCCTAGGCCCCTGATGTGGGTTATTTGGGGCATATGTTTCACACTGTTCACATACTACCTGGGCTATGCTGGCGAGTCGAGGGATGTAGAAGTGTCGGCCCAGTGTGATCTCGAGAGCCCTTTGGCCAATGTGAGTCTCCTGATGAAATTGTTTGACAAAGGCTGGGGATAGGGGTCTCAGGAATTGCGATTCAGCTGTCTTCAAATTTCCAGCATTCACCTGGGAGGTAGTTTTCCATTCTCAGTTTGGAACCAGGTGTTTTCATGCTGTGAATAGTTTGGATCCCATTCTGCCAACGGACTAGAGAGCAGTGCCACAGTCAGAGCTGCTGTTTCTGTTGTCCCCTTGGAAGTTGCGAGCTTTGCTTCTTGGTCTGCTTTATGGTTTCCCTGAGTGACTATGGTGACTCCTCTTTGATGTCCCCGACAGTGTATGACTGCCGTCTTTCTAGGGGCCCATATAGCATCTAAGAGGTCAAGGATCTCTTTGCCATACTTGATATCCTTTCCTCCTGAGTTGATTAGCCCCTTTTCTTTATATAGAGTCCCATGTACATTGAGGGTGGTGAAGGCATATTTGGAGTCAGTGTATATATTGACATATATCCATTCTGCCAGTTGGAGGGTTCAGGTTAACATGATGAGTTCTGCCTCTTGCACGAAAGCCTTTTTTGGCAGAGCTTTTACTTCAGTGGTGCAATGTAGGGTCACCACAGAATACCCAGCAAGGCGTTCTGCCTCTTTTACAAAGCTGTTACCATCGGCGAACAGTGAAATATTCAGCATCTGTGTTTTTGAGGAGCTGGTCTGTTAAATCCGGTCAGCTGGAAGATACTTCATCCATGACTTCAACACCATCATGATCTGGCTGGCCCACCCCTACCAGTAGTAGGGTTGCAGCGTTTAGGGTCTTCACCATCTCCAGGCGAATGCGTGGATTTTCACGTAACATTCCCTGATATTTGACCATCTGGGTGTTAGCCAGTACTGTCCCTTACACTCTATTGATGTCAGCACCGAATGTGGCACTCGGACTGTTAGTTCTTGTCCCATAGTCAGTTTATCAGCTTCCAACACTAAGAGTGCTGTGGTTGCACGTGCCCGCAGGCAGGGTGGCCATCCTTGGGCAACAGAGTCAAGTTGCTTGAAAAGATATGCCACTGGATGCTGCCATGACCCCAGCATTTGAGTTAAGACCACTGTTGCGACTCTGGTGTGCTCGTGCACGTACAAGAAGGGCTTGGAGATGGATGGGAGTCCCAAGCCAGGTGTGTTGGTGAGGGCTCACTTGATCTCTTTAAAAGTCTTTTGTTGTACTCATTCCCACAGCAGAGGTTCCCATTCTACCCCCTTTGTGGCCTCATAAAGGAGTTTTGCTAAAATGGAGAAGTTGGGTATCCAAACCCTGTGGAAACCTCTGCCCCGAGAAATTCTGAAACCTGATTTCGAATGGAGGGAAGCAGGATTAAGCAGACAGCATGCTTTCTCTGTGGGCTGAGTTGACGTTGTCCCTGGGATAGGTGAAAGCCAAGGTATTTAACTTTTTCTTGGCGGATCTGGGCCTTTTTCCTTAAAACCTTGTAGCCAGCCTCCCATAGGAGAGTGAGGAGCAGATGTGTCACTTCCATACAACTTTCCTGAGTTTGTCCGGCCAGTAGTAAATTGTCTATGTACTGGAGCACCATACAGCCATACCGGCCTACTGGAAAGGCCTTTAAGTCAGAGGCTAACGCAGTACCAAAGATGGTCGGAGAGTTCTTGAATCCTCGAGGAAGCCTTGTCCAGGTCAGCTGGCCCTTGTCACTATTCTCCAGGTTTTCCCATTGTAAGGCAAAAATTGGTTGACTCTGAGGGGCCAGGCAGATGCAGAAGAAGGCATCTTTGAGGTCCAGACATGTAAAGAAGGCAGTTTCAGCAAGGATAAGGCCCAAGAGAGTGTATAGATTAGGTACGACTGGGTGCAGGGTCACGGTGGCTTGGTTTACTGATCATAGGTCTTGAACTGGCTGGTAGTCATATGTCCCTGGTTTTTGAACTGGCAGGAGAGGCATGTTCCAAGATGACTGGCAGGGTCAGAGGATCCCATATTTTAGAAGTCTCTCCAGATGTTTCTGGGTCCCTATTTATGCTTCACAGGGAATGAAATATTGTTTCTGGCGGGCAGGCTCGACCCCTGGTTTTAGCTCTACTACTATTGGGAGTATGTTCTGGGCTAGTCTAGGGCCACTGTCTTCAGCCTACCCCAGGTAGCTTAAAAGGAAGCTCCGGTCTTGGCTGTGGCCCCCCTATAAGACCACAGAGGCGCCATTCTTCTCTTCGGGGGACTGTGAGAGTCATAATCTTTGCCCTTGGCTTCCCTAGAGTCAAGGCCATTTGGCCACGGGGGGTTGAAAGTTATCTGGGTCTGTAGCTTTCCCAATAAGTCCTGACCTAACAAAGCCCACAGGGCAGTCAGGGAGGTATAGGAATTTGTGCATGGCTGCCCAAATTGCATCATCAAGGTAGTAGAAAAGGGTGACGGATTCGGTCGCCAGTGGCTCCCACAGTCATGGCTTGTCTCTGCGAGAGGGGGCCCACAGGTTGAGTCACCACAAAATGTTTTGCCCCGGTATCCACCATGAAGTCATTGGGAGCCCCCTATGGTCATTTGGACCATGGACTCCTGGGGGCCTAACAGAATGGCCCTTGTCTTCCTAATAGTTTCCCATAGCAGCCAGACCAACAAAGTCACTCTCAGGGGCCTCATATGGTTGCCACACTTATTGGTACCATCCCGGAATCACCTTGCCTCTCCCTGTCTGTCTGGAAGTTGGATAATAATTCTCTGACCACCGGGAGCATTCATTCTTCCAGTGGCCTTCTTGGCAGCAGTGAGCACATTGGTTTTGCCCCAGCCTCATCTCGTGCGAGGTGGTCCTCCTTGTCGGCTTCTTCCTTGACCTCAGCCTCGGCCCTAGCCCAGAGGGGTACTCCTCCGGGAATGTTCTGATCGGTCCACCAGAGAGGCAGCAAGTAGATCCATCATCTTCATTTTTCGGTCTGCTTCTCATTGGGCTTCTTGGTCCTGGTTGACAAACACCTTTGTTGCAACCTCTAATAGTAGGCTGGTATTCATTCCAGCGAAGCACACTCTCTGACTTTTGTAGCTTGCACTGGATATTTCCCTGAGCCTCGCTGACCAAGGCTATGTTAAACATTCACTGAATCTCGGCAGCTTCTGGGTCAAAGCGGGTATAGAGGTGGAACGCCTCACATAGCCTCTCATAAAATTGCTTGGGGTTCTCTCCAGGTCCGTGAAGCACCTCTGTGGTTTTGCTCATATTCATAGCCCTTTTTCCCCTTTCCTTCATGCTGTTTAAAAGAGACTCTTGTTAACTCGTGCGCATCTGAAATTTCTGAGCATCATTAGGGTCCCAATGAGGATCTTCCTCAGGGAAATGGCTCTGGGCATAAGCCTGTGTATTTATTATCTCAGCCGGAGCGTGTTCTTCTATCCATCTTAAAGCTGCCCGAGTAATTTGATGCTGTTTTTCAGTGTTAAACAGAGTCAGGAGAAGCTGATGGCAATCAGTCCAGGTAGGTTTGTGGGTTTGAATGATGGACTGCATTCGATCAGTCATAGCCTGGGGCTTCTCAGTGTAGGAGGGAGTATGATTTTTCCATTTGAGGAGGTAGTAAAGGCTTGGTACACAAAAACACATTAGCCTCCTTGAATTTGACCCTCTTGATCAAAACAGGCAGGCCCTCTGGTCTCTCTCAGTGGCATCTGTAGGGCCCCCTGGCACCATGGTAGAGAGGGGCTGTCTCTGCTGGCCTGACTTCTCGGTTTCCTTCCAGCCAGAGTATACGGGGTTAACACTGGAGGTTTGAGAGAGGTGGCGACTGGTGACATCATGGGTGAGTCAGGAGAGGGGCTTCTCTCAGGGGAGGCAGCCACCGCCTCTGCTATGGCCCCCACTGCTGGAAGTGTGGGCGGCAGTTGAGGGTACAGTGGTGTATAAGGTGGAGGAATTTCCTCTGGTTTCTCAGATAAAGTGGGCTTCTTGGGTTCCGGTCAGCATTTTGAGGGGGCCATTATTTGAGCCATCATAGTTTTATGTTTTCTTCCCGACAGGCTTTTAGCTGGGGTGGCCGAGAAAAGACCAAGTCTTGCCAGCAGTCAATGTTAGGGAATTGGTCTGGGTGCCCTGGGTCGCCCGTGATGACTCTTAAACACTTTGTTAACTAGTTCTTTATCTAGTGACCCCTTGGAAGGCCAACCCACCCCGAATGAAGGCCAATCTATCTCACAGAATGTCTGGAGTTTTCTGGGAGTCAACTTAGCACTGTAATCTCCTGAATATCCCTTCTTGAAGTTTTTTATCATACACTCTAAGGGGGTACGTTTACTTTGTTTGCCACCCATTTCCTCACCCTAAAAGACAACAGTCACACGCAAGGAAGGGAAAGGGAAGCAGTAATCATTCGCTTCGTCCATCTCCAGCCGTTCTCCCAGGGGAGATATTTCAGGTGCCTCTTAGCATTGATGGGACTGTTTAAACCCCAATGTCAGGACCTCTCTGAAGAGAGCCACCATAAGCTGTATGAGAATTGCCGCGGAACCGCAATCGGGACTCAACTTGTTTGGTTGAGTTGGAACTCTCTCAGCATCGGTCTAATTCATTCATACATACAACGTCTCTAACCCACCGCCCAGCGCTTTAGAGTCGTGGTTTTGTCTCTTGTGAGACTACTCCGGCAACTCTGGGAGGTGATCAGGTTCCCCTTCTGCCTCGTAGGAGCAGGCTTACTAAAGGGTTCTTACCAGTCTGACGGGAGGCTCTCCCTTTGCTGGTTCCTGAGCCTCACCGGTTCTGTTGTCCTCCCAGGGTCCTTGCCCTGGCATGCCAGGAGGGCTAGTCGCCTATGGAACAATTGGTCTGCCGGCGCCAGGGGAGGTCACCTCTCCTGGCATCCCAGGGGTCATACCCCAGCAGCAAGGGAGGTGAAATCACTGTACTGAATCCCAGACGAGCCCCCCAGGAAATGTAGGACTCGTGTACAGAAAGACGGAACACTCAGGCCTTTTGCCAGGAAGCAGCATTTTTTCATGCCAGCACAGGCTCAGCCGATTTGTATCCAGAGGCTGAGCCCCTAATGCAGCCAGGCGTTGCCTCATAAACTCCTGTTAGGTTTCCTGCTACATCTTGGTCCCTTTGTCCCCCTTATAAGGTAACGTATATTCTGTAACTTCTGACGGGATAGTTTGTGTTACATAGATATGCCTGCACACGTGGATACTGGTTATGTTATACTGTCACAGAACTGTGCATGTGTGCATAGATGCTGGTGGTACACATTGTCTTCCCTTTGTTCTGGGAGGGCCTCCTCCCCCTCCCCACTGCTTGACTAGTATTCCATTGTGTATATATACCACATTTTCCTAATCCATTCATCTGTCCATGGCCATTTAGATTGTTTCCATGTCTTAGCTATTGTGAATGATGCTGCAGTCAACATAGGGGTGCATGTATCTTTTTCAGTGAATGTTTTGTCCGGATATATGCCCAGGAATGGGATTGCTGGGTCATACGGTAGTTCTATATTTAGTTTTCTGATGTACCTCCACGCTGTTTTCCATAGTGGTCATAGCAGTTTACATTCTGGCCAAATGTGAAGGAGGGTACCCTTTTCTCCACACCCTCTCCAGCGTTTATTTGTTGACTTGTTAATGATGGCCGTTCTGACCCATGTAAGGTGGTACCTGATTGTAGTTATGATTTGCATTTCTCTAATAATTAGTGACGTTGCGTATATTTTCATGTGCCTGTTGGCCATGTGTATATCAGTTCTTCTGCCCATTTTTCAATTAGATTCTTGGTGTTTTTGCTGTTGAGTTGTATGAGTTCTTTGTATGTTTTAGAGATTGTCCTTGTCAGTTGCATCATTTGAAATTAATTTCTCCATTCCATATGCCTTTTTTTTATTATTCTTTCCTTTACTTGTAAGTTTGATTAGGTGCCATCGGTTTATTTTTGCTTTTTTTTTTTTTCCAGTGGCGTGTCAGAGAATGTTTTGCTTATGTTATTTTCTAGGATTTTTATGGTGTCTTGTCCTATGTTTAAGTCTTTAAGCCATTTTTAGTTTATTTTTGTGTATGGTATAAGGGTGTGTTCTAGTTTCATTGATTTACATGCGGCTGTCCAGTTTTCCCAACACCACTTGCTGAAGAGACTTTTTCTATGTTATATTCTTGCCACCTTTGTAGAAAATTAATTGACCATAGGTGTCTGGATTTATTTCTGGGTTCTCTATTCTGTTCCATTGGTATGTATGTGTATTTTTATACCAGTACCACACTGTCTTGATGACTGTAGCTTTGTAATATTGTCTGAAGTCTGGGAGAGTTATGCCTCCTGGGTCTTTTATGGTTGCATATAAATTTTTAGATTGTTTGTTCTAGTTCTGTGAAAAATGTGATGGGTAATTTGATAGAGATTGCATTGAATCTGTAGATTGGTTTGGGTAGAATGGCCGTTTAACAATATTAATCGTTCCGTTTCTTTGAATCCTTTTTAATTTCCTTAAATGATGTTTGATAGTTCTCAGCATATAAGTCTTTCACATCCTTAGTCAGGTTTATTCCTAGGTATTTAATTTTGGGGGGTGCGATTTAGAAAGTTATTGTATTTTTACATTCCTTTTCTGATATTTCATTGTTAGTATACAGGAGTGCAACTGCTTACTGATTGTTAATCTTGCATCCTGTTTTGCTGAATTCATTGATCAGTGCAAGTAGTTTTTGTGTGGAATCCTTAGGGTTTTCTATATATAGTATTTCATCTGCATACAGTGACAATTTTACCTCTTCTTTTCCAGTTTGGACACCTTTTATTTTTTTTGTTTGTCTGATTGCTGCGGCTAGGACTTTCAATATTATGTTGAATAAAAGTCGTGAGAGTGGGCATCCTTGTCTTGTTTCAGATTTTAGTAGAAAGTGTTTCAGCTTTTCTCCATTGAATATTATATTGGCTGTGGGTTTGTTATAAATGGCTTTTATTATGTTAAGGTGTTTTCCCTCTGTTCCTACTTTGGTAAGAGTTTTTATCATGAATGGATGTTGGATTTTGTCAAATGCTTTTTCTGCATCTATTGAGATGATCATGTGGTTTTTTACTTTTCTTTTTTAATGATTTGCCTGTGTCGAACCATCCTTGGAACTTTGGATGAATCCCACTTGGTCATGGTATATGACCTTTTTTATATGTTGTAGGGTTTGGTTGGCTGAAATTTTGCGTCTATATTCATCAAAGATATTGGCCTATAATTTTCTTTTTTGGTAGTATTTTTGTCTGGTTTTGGTATTAGGGTGATGGTGGCTTCATAGAATGTCTTTGGGTATGTTCCTTCTTCAGCCTTTTGGAAAAGTTTTAAGAAGGATGGATATAAGTTCTCCTTTGTATGCTTGGTAGAATTCGCCTATACAGCCATCTGGTCCTGCACTTTTGTCCATTTCTTCTAGGTTGTCAAATTTGTTGGCATATAATTGTTCATAGTGTTGTCTTATGGTTTTTTGCATTTCTGCAGTTATCTGTTGAGATTTCTCTCTTTTCATTTCTTATTTTGTTTATGTGAGTTCTTTCTCTCCTCTTCTTGGTGAGTCTGGCCCAGAAGTTTGTCATTGTTTATCCTTTCAAAGAACTAGCTCTTGGTTTTATTGATTTTTTTTCTGTTATTTTTTGAATCTCTATTTTATTGATTTTCTCTCTGATCTTTATGATTTTCTTCCTTCTGCTGACTTTAGGGTTTGTTTGTTCTTCTTTTTTCTAATTCTTTTAGGTGGTGAGTTAACTTGTTGATTTGAGATTTTTCTTCTTTTCTGAGGAAGGCCTGTATTGCTATGAACTTCCCTCTAAAAACTGCTTTTGTAGCATCCCATAGATTTCGAATGGTTATATTTTCATTACCATTTGTCTTGAGGTTTTTTTAATTTTCTTTTGATTTCCTCATTGGCCCATTGGGTTTTTTTTAGTATTATAATGTTTAGTCTCCATGTAGTCAGTTTTTTCTCATTTCTTTTCCTGTGGTTGATTTCTAGTTTCATGCCATTGTGGTCAGAGAAGACCCTTGAAATAATTTCTATACTCTTAAATTTGTTGAGGTTATTTTTGTGTCATAGTATGTGGTCAGTCCTTGAGAATGTTCCATGTGCACTTGAAAAGAATGTGTATTCTGATTTTCAGGGGGAGATGTAATGTCCTGAAAATGTCAATTAAGTCCAACTTTTCTATTGTGTCATTTAGGATCCCTGTTGCCTTATTGATTTTCTGTCTAGAGGATCTGTCCATTGATATGAGTGGGGTGTTAAAGTCTCCTACTATTACTGTATTCCCATCAATTTCTCCTTTTATGTATGTTCCTATTTGTTGTATGTATCTGGGTGTTCCTATATTAGGGGCATATATATTGACAATTGTAGTATCCTCTTCTTGAATGGATGCTTTATTATTAAATAGTGCCCTTATTTGTCTTTCTTTATGGCCTTCATTTTAAAGTCTGTTTTGTCTGATGTAAAGATTGCAACCCTTGCTTTCCTGTCTTTTCCATTCACATGAAATATCTTTTTCCATCTCCTCACTTTCAGTTTATATGTGTCCCTTTGCCCTAAGGTGAGTCTCTTCTAGATAACGTATTGTAGGTCTTTTGCCTTTTTATCCAGTCTGCCACTCTATGTCTTCTGATTGGAGCATTCAGTCCATTGCCATTTTAGGTAATTATTGATAAATATGTTTTTATCGCCATTTAAAACCTTGTTTTCCAGTTGACTCTATGTTTCTCCTTTGTTCCTTTCTTTTTTGGGTTGGATGATTTCCTTTTATGCTGTGGACTCTTCTTTTTAGTTTTTGTGAATGTAGTGTTTGGTTTTTACTTTTGGTTGCCCTGTTTTTCAAGTGTGTTAGCCCTTTCCTGTATCTGCTTATTTTAGCCTGATAGTCATATAGGGTCAAATACATTCTAAAAAAAAAAAAAATTAAAAAAAGTCTAGATTTTCTTACTTTCTTTCTCCACATTTTATGACTTTTGAAGTCCTTTTTAAGATCTTCATGTTTGTCCTTTTGGTGTTCCTTGTGTTTATCGTCACTTTTGCAACAGGTTTTTTTTTTCTTTTAGATCCATGTACTGACTTATTTCAATGATTGCATGCCAATTGTGATTTCCCATCCTATTTCTTCTTTTTTGTTCTTCTTACTTCTTTCCTCATCCTATTTCTTCTTTCTTCTTCCTTTCAGTATTTCCTTTAGAATGGGTTTAGTATTGCTGTACTCTTTTCGTTTTTGTTTGTGGAGAAATTGTTTATTTCTCCTATTGTAAATGATCTTGCTGGGTAGAGTACTCTAGCCTGCAGATTTTTCCTTTGTAGAACTTTGACTATACCATGCCACTCTCTTCTGGACTGTAGTGTTTCTGTAGAGAAATCAGTTTGTAGCCTTATGGGGATTCCCTTATAATTAAGTCTTTATTTTTCTCTTGCTGCCTTTAGAATCCTCTCTTTATCTTTAATTTTTGCCATTTTTATGATATGTCTTGATGTGGGCCTGTTTGGGGCCCTCTGTGCTTCCTGTATCTTGATACCTGTTTCCTTTAGATTTGGAAAGTTTTAGCCATAATTTTTTCAAATGTATTTTCAATCCCCTTTTCTTTTTCTTCTCCTTCTGGAATCCCAATTATGCGTAGACCAGCCTGCTTTGTATTATCCCATACATCTCTTATATTTATATTGCTTTCATGTTTTTTCATTTGGTTTTCTGTCTGCTGTCCTGATTGTGTGATTTTTCATTATTCTATCTTCCAAGGCACTAATTAGTTCCTTTGCATTATTCATTCTGCTCGTCAGTGCCTTTAACTCAGCTTGCATCTCTGCAAATGAATTTTCCTTTTTTTTTTTTTTGCGCTTTTTAGGACCGCACCCGCAGCATAAGAAGGTTCCCAGGCTAGGGGTCTAATCGGAGCTGTAGCCGCTGGTCAGTGCCACAGCCACTGCAATGCCAGAGCCGAGCCGCGTCTGCAACCTACACCACAGCTCACAGCAATGCAGGATCATCAACTCACTGATCAAGGTCAGGGATCGAACCCTCAACCTCATGGTTCCAAGTCAGATTCGTTAACCACTGCACCACAACGGGAACACCTGCAAATGAATTTTCTAATTTATTTGGGTCCTCCTTATATTTTTCAGTTCCTTTCTAAAGTAATCTGCATTACTCTTCATATCCACTCTTAATTCCTTCATATTCACTCTTAATTCCTTTGGTATTTTCACTGTCTGCTTTTTGAACTTGATATCTTTTAGATTACAGAGCTCTATTTCATTATTTGCTCCTTCAGGTGAAATCTGCTGTTCTTTTTACTGGGAATGTTCCTGAGCTTCTTCATTTTGCTTGTATTTTTCCCTTTTCTTTTTTTTAAGGCACACACCGATGGCATATGGAAGTTCCCAGGCTAGGTGTCTAATCAGAGATACAGCTGCCAGCCTACGCCACAGCCACAGCAGTGCAGGATCTGAGCCGTGTCTGTGACCTACACCACAGCTCATGGCAACACCAGATCCTTAACCCACTGATCAAGGCCAGGGATCAAACCTGTAACCTCAAGGAAAAGATTTTTTTGTGTGTTTTTTTTGGGCCGCACCTGTGGGAAATGGAAGTTCCCAGGCTAGTGGTCCAAGCGGAGCTGTAACTGCTGGCCTACACCGCAGCCAGGGATTTAACCCGCATCCTCATGGATGCTAGTTGGATTTGTTACCACTGAGCCACAAACAGGAACTCCCAGAAAGGATTTTAATTTAGTAGATTTTTTCCCTCTAGAAAGTTTGTTTTATGGAGATTGGATTAAGATGGCGGAATAGAAGGACTGGAGTTCAACTTCTCTCTCGAAAAACAAAAAAACTACAACCAAATGCCTAGCAGCCTTCAACCAAATGGACTGTAAACTTCCAAAAAAGATATTCTACTCCAGAAGACAAAGAGGAGACCACATCAAGAGGTAGGAGGGGCGATTACATGATAGAAGCAACCCCATACCTCCCGGGTGGGAAGCCCCACAGACTGGAAAGTAACTGCATCACAGAGACTCAGCTACAGGACTGAGAGTTCTGAGCCCAGGTCAAAACCCCACACCTGGGGATCAGGCACAGGGAGAAAGAGCCCCCGGAGCATCTGGCATTGAAGGCCAGCAGGGCTTGTGTGCAGGAGCTCCACAGGACTGGGGGAAACAGAGACCCCATCCTTGAAAGGCACACACAGACTTTCACATGCGCTGGGTCCCAGGGCAAAGCAGTCTCCATAGGAATCTGGGTGGAACCTTACTGCAATTTTTGGAGGATCTCTTGGGAAAATAGGGGTGACTGTGGCTTGTTGTGGGGGAAGGGCATTGGAGGCGAAGCTCTCGGGAACATTCATCAGCCTGCATTTCTCTGGAGG
>PVHT021183634.1:34980295-35043029 GCA_004024745.2 Catagonus wagneri | reverse complement strand
CTTTAGCCACAGGGGAGGCAAACGCCAGAACTAAGAGAGGCTACAACTCTATTGTTGGCAAAAAGGTCACCACACCAAAAACCTATAAAAATGAAAAGACAGAAAACTATAACTCAGATAAGGGAGAAAGAGAAAAGCCCAGAAAAACAGCTCAGTGATGAGATTATCAGCCTCTCAGAAAGAGACTTTAGACTGTTGATGCTGAAGATGATGCAAGGCATTGGAAATAAACTGGAGGCAAAGATTGATAATTTACAGAAAACACTGAGCAGAGAAATACAAGATGTAAAAATTAAAGAAGAGATGCAAAATACAATAACTGAAATAAGAAATTCATTAGAAGCAGCCAACAGTAGAATACAGGAGGCAGAAGAACGAATCAGCGAAGTGGAGGACAGATTAGTGGAAATCACTAATGCGGAAGAGAAGAGATAAAAGCATGAAAGGAAATGAGCTGAGTCTCAGAGAACTCTGGGATAATGTTAAATGCTCCAGTATCCGTATTATAGGGGTGCCAGAGGGAGAAGAGAGAGAGAAGGGGACAGAAAAACTATTTGAAGAGATAATAGCCGAAAACTTCCCTAATATGGGAAAGGAACCACTCAGTTAAATTCAGGAAGCGCAACAAGTACCATATAAAAAAAAAAACCCAAGGAGGAACACCCCGAGACACATATTAATCAAAATGACCAAAATTAAAGACAAAGAGAAAATATTGAAAGCAGCCAGGGGAAAGAAACAAATGACATACAAGGGAACCCCAATAAGGATATCAGCAGATTTCTCATCTGAAACTCTGCAGGCCAGAAGGGAGTGGCATGATATACTTAATGTGATGAAAGGGAAAAACTTCCAACCAAGATTGCTTTACCCTGCAAGGCTCACATTCAGATTTGAAGAGAGATCAAAACCTTTACAGATAAGCAAAAGCTAAGAGATTTCTGCAACACTAAACCAGCTTTACAACAAATCTTAAAGGAACTTCTCTAGGCAGAAAAGAAAAGGCCACAACCAGAAACAAAAACACCACAAATGACAAGGCTTACCAGGAAAGGCATATATACAGTAAAGATACTAAATTATCCGTGCACAATTATGCTACCAAAATCAGAAATCGTGAGAAGAGAGCACAAATGCAGGTCACTGGAGATGCACCAACAACTTCAAACAATCTCATTTGTATATAGACTCCTATATCAAAACTTCTGTGTTTAAAAAAAAAAAGCAACAAAAACCCCAAACAGTTAATACAATGGCAATAAGAACATATATATCAGTAATTACCTTAAATGTTAATAGACTGAATGCCCCAACCAAAAGACATAGACTAGCCAAATGGATACAAAAACAAGAAAACAACCAGTGGATCACTGAAGAAATCAAAGAGGAAATTAAAAAATACCTAGAAGCAAATAACAAGAAAGACACGACACTTCAAAACCTTTGGGATGCAGTAAAAGCAGTTCTAAGAGGAAAGTATACAGCAATACAAGCCTACCTGAGGACACAAGGAAAAGCTCAAATAAACAACCTAACTTTACATCTAAAGCAGCTAGAGAGGGAAGAAGCCAGGTCATGGAAACAGCCTAAATGCCCATCGACAGAGGAGTGGATAGGGAAGATATGGTACATACACACAATGGAATATTACTCAGCCACTAAAAGGAATGGAATAACAACATTTATAGCAACATGGATGAACCTAGAAATTATCATACGAAGTGAAACCAGTCAGACAATTAGACAGCAACACCCAATGCTACCGCTTCCATGTGGAAACTTGAGACACAATGAAGTTCTTTGAAGAACAGACAGTGACTCACAGATTTTTGAAAACCTTGGTTTTTCAAAGAAGACAATCTGGGGGGTGGGGGATGCACTGTGGGTTTGGGACACAAAATCTATCGAACTGACTTATGATCTTTGTACACCTATAACTGAAATAAAATTCATTGTTAATAAAAATAAAGTTTGTTTTGAATAGAAGAGTTTGGCTATTTAAAATTCTATTTTATGCACTTTCATCTTGAAGTCTAAAAATCCCATTTGTTTTGGGGACTGTAAATTGGTAATACTTGCACTTTCAGAGACTCAGAATTTCATTTGTTAGATCTGAATCTGAAAGATCAGTGCCCACAGAAAACTAAGACAAAATAAAAGACAATCAATTTTCAGAAATCAAAATGGGGTTTGTAAAAAAAGGTTTATAAAATTATGACTTTGTAGGGGAGTTCCTGTCATGGCTCAGTGGTTAACGAATCCAACTAGGAACCGTGAGGTTGTGGGTTCGATCCCTGGCCTTGCTTAGTGGGTTAAGGATCCAGCATTGCCATGAGCTGTGTGTAGGTTGCAGGTGTGGCATGGATCCCAACTTACTGTGGCTGTAGCATAGGCCAGCAGCTACCGCTCCAGTTTGGCCCCTAGCTTGGGAACGTCCATATGCTGCAGGTGTGGCCCTAAAAAGCAAAAAAAATGTGTGTGTGTGTGTGTGTACATATATATATAATGAAACTTTGTAATAAAGAAGGACTGAAATAAGACAATACTGAAAATCTGTGGAAGAAAAGGTTAAGTTTGACTGTATCTAATTGTTTCAGCAGGATATGTGCTGGAACTTTCAGTGCATTTTAATAGATACTAATGAAGAAATACCTAATTTTGTTGTATATGATTCTTTTCCTAAGTTATATAATCTATGCATGTTTTTCTACAGCCAGCTTTTCTCATTTAAACATGTTTTAGAATTCTTCATATCTATATAAAGTTATCCCTTTTTAAATGTTGTACCATATTGCAAAGTGTATTATATGCTATGGCTTGAGTAGTCATTCCTTCTTTCATGTACACTTAGGTTACTTTCAGTTTCTTACAACGGTACATATCTTATAAGTGCTTCTTTGTATTTAGAAGTGATTATTTCTCTAGATTGAATTCCTAGAAAAGAAAAGCTGAGTCAAAAGATATGCATGGTTAAAATTTTGATAGATACTAGTATTGTCCAAACAAGCTGCACCAGCATACAAGTCATCATAATGTATAAGAGTACTGTTTCCTACTACTACTTCCAACAGCGAATAGTGCCAGTTGTTTACATATGAATATCATATGAACAGTTATGAATATCAGTAACCAACAAGTGCTCAAAAGCTAAAAGAAATGTATCATTTACTTCCAGGTCAGTGCTGACAGTTGCTTGTGAACAGACTGAAGTCCTGCTTTTTGATCCTATATCTTCAAAGCACATAAAAACACTTTCTGAAGCTCATGAAGACTGTGTAAATAATATAAGGTTAGTATTCAGTGAAAAAGTGAACTTTATTAATGTAATCCCAAATATTATGTTTTGGACATTAGTGAAATTTTATAATACCCTGTCCAGCAGTGCTAGATGATATACAGTAGTGAATTGTTAAACTTATACCTTTAATTACAAAACTTACTGTTAACCATTTTGGATCGAAATCTTTCTGAAATGCATTTTCACTATATGATTTTACATTTTCTCTTTGTATATTAGGGTCATCATTATGAACCTCAGCAATGTATTTTGATAGTCCTGTAATGCCTATGGGCTAATGATCTGTGTAGAATTATGGCATTCCCATTGCTTACCACCAGCCACCAAATCCAAACTATCGAGGGGGAAAAAACACATAAGCACAGAGAACTTCTTGATAACCTTTTTTGAAGCTCCATAAATTCTCAATAATGTGGGAGGTAAATAACTGTTGAGTAGCTTGGTGGACTAATATGCAGTCATTAAAACGATGCTCACAGGGATTACATATCAACATGGACAAATCCTTGGGATAATTCAGGTTAAAATCATGGTAAAAATTATATAAACTTGACAGAAAAAGTTCGGAAGGAAATACTTTAAATGTTAACAGTTGTTGAGTTAGAGTGGATGGATTATGAGTAATTTTCTGTTTTCTAAACTTTATTTAATGAGATTATGTGATTTTCATAGTGCTTAATCCCCCCAAAAAAGATATATAGAAGTTACTTCTAGGCAAGGTGACATACTGAACTTTGATGTAACCTCTATGTTCCAAACATATAGAACAACAGATTAAATAGTTCAGAAGATATAGCCAGGCACTGAAACAACATAAAAATCTTTGTGGCCTTATGGCCAGAGCCAAACACAGACACAAAGCTGTTACATGGTTGAAACCGTGAGTCCTTTGGATTTTCAGTCTGACATTGACATGTGGTAGTTTAGCTTCTGTGAGGAATCAAAAATGCTAAAGTGCTTCATATGAGGCAGGAACCAGAGCCAGAATTACTATATGAAGCCAGGGCTTTAGTTGAAATTTCTGTCCTATTTGTGAAAGGCTGAAAAAAGGAAAAGGCTATTAATTACCTGGAGCTGTAGGTTTTTGCTGATAAAAACACAGCCTCATGACCAGGAATTGAATGAAGCCATTGCTGAGTCGGTGACTTAATGTATATATATGATAGCTCTAATATCATCATGAAACTGGAGGCTTTAATGTCATAATGAAGCCTAGTGGCAGATTTGGGTCCAGAAATCCTCATAAGGGCAATTGTAAAATTATTAAATAGGAAGAAAGGGAAATTTTTTTTTCATTTTTCATACTCAAAATGAGCCTGAAACCAAAATTCTAGAACTTAAGATATCTAATGTTAATATCATAACAAAATCAGCAGCTAAAATAGGCATTTTCTCTGGATGAAGTTAATTTTATAGAGTAGTCCAACAAAGACTTTATTTTTAAAAAATGAATTATTTTATTTTTTTTTGACTAGGTAATACATGCACGTGGTACAAAATTCAAAGGTACAAAAGGGTAAACAGTAAAAAGTAAGTCTATCTCCCACCTCTGTCCCCTAGCCACCCAGTTCCTCTCCCCAGAGGAAACCACTATTACCAGTTTCTTACTGTCCTTTCTGAGATAGTTTATGCATGTACAAGAATATATACATGTATATACATGTATATACAAACAAATTTATATAAATGGTAGCATTCTACAGATGCTATTATATACCTTGGCCTTCATTTATTGACATATTTAGAGAGGTCATTCTATATTTGTACGCATAGGATGATTTCATTCTTTTTAACGGCTGCATAGTATTCCATTGGAAGAAACTTTAAAGCATTTTTAGGATGCTCACAGAAGTTAAGGGATGCTTCCCTTTAAAATACAGCTCAAGGGGAGTTCCTATCATGGCTCAGTGGAAACAAATCTGACTAGTATCCATGAGGACATGGGTTTGATCCGTGGCCTCACTCAGTGGGTTAAGGATTCGGCATTACTGCGAGCTGTGGTGTAGGTCACAGACACAGCTTGGATCTGGCATGGCTGTGGCATAGGCTGGCAGCTGTAGCTCCGATTCAACCCCTAGACTGGGAACCTCCATATGCCATGGGTGCAGCACTAAAAAGACAAAAAAAATGTAGCTGATATATTAAAACATTTAATAGATGTGACTGGCACCTGCAATCCAATTTGCCCCCTAGTCTGGGAACTTCCATATGCCACAGATGCAACCCAAAAAGCAAAAAAAAAAAGAAAGAAAAGAAAAAGTTAATGTGGGAAAGAATCAACAAGAACTTTTGTAAATTAAAAATGTAGCAGAGGAGGAGTTCCCGTCGTGGCTCAGTGGTTAACGAATCCGACTAGGAACCATGAGGTTGTGGGTTTGATCCCTGGCCTTGCTCAGTGGGTTAAGGATCCGGCGTTGCCGTGAGCTGTGGTGTAGGTTGTAGACGTGGCTCAGATCCCACGTTGCTGTGGCTGTGGCATAGGCTGGCAGCTACAGCTCCTGTTAGACCCCTAGCCTGGGAACCTCCATATGCCATTGGTGCAGCACTAAAAAGACAAAAAAATGTAGTTGATGTATTAAAAAACTTAATAGATGGGATAAATATTACCCTTTACACAACTGATGAGAGAATTAATGGGTTGGAAAATAATGCTAAAAAATTCACCCACAGATTAATTGAGATATACGGTATCTCAGTTACAGGAAAAAGAGGTTGCTGAGATTAGCTCTACTTTAGAGAAGGACTACATTTTGAAGACACAAAAGCTGAGAATTTTTAGCATTGAACAAGGACCTGAATCCTTGAATCAAAAGTAAACTCTAGAGTCAAGTGGATTAAGTCTAGGCAGGTTGTAGTGAAACTCTAGAATATCAAAGATAAAGAGAAAATTTTAAAAGCCACCAGAGTTAGAAACCAGATTACCTATAGAGGTATGATAATTAAACAACAATTGATGCTAGGAGAAAATGGAATAATATCTTAAATATGAAGGTAAAGTAATATTTAGTACCATTTCATATCCAGGTAAGTTGTTATTCCAGAATAAAGACCTTTAATTAGGTGAAATGGTAAACATTATTAGTTATTAATAACAGAAAGATAATACTTAAGTATTTTCTTAGGGGGGAGGGCACATTTAAAACAAAGTTAAAACAAAACTCTAGATTAGCACTATCAAATTCATTTATAATTTTAAATTTAGAATTTTCTGGAGTTCTTGTCACTGCTGTGGCTTGGGTTACTGCTGTAGTGTAGGTTTGATCACTGGCCTGGGAACTTCTGCAGGTGTGCCCCCCCTGCCTGCCGCAAAAAATAATAAAAATTTCTAGTAGTTACATTAAAAAAGATAAAAGAAACAAGTGAAATTAATTTTAATAATATATTTTATTACTCCAGTATGCCTAAAATGTTATCATTTCAACAATCAGTATAAAAATATTGAGCTTATTTTACTTTCATTTTTTTCATGATAATTCTTCAAAATCCAGTGTATATTTTACACTTGGAGCACATCTCAGTTACACTGGCAACATTTTAAGGACTCAAAAGCCACCTGTGGCTAATGGCTACCAAATTAGACAGTGTAGTTCTGGATAGTAATGACAAACAGGTTGTATGTACGGAGGAATTTTGTTCAGTGGGAAGGTGTAACATTTAAGGTCTACAGCGTGTTCAGGAAGAGGACAGAATATTAAATGATTTCAAACTCTTTCAGAACAATGTATCATTGAATATATACAATTTTAAAAAACCAAAATAGGAGTTCCCACTTTGACTCAATGGGATCAGAGACATGTCTGCAGCACCAGAACATAGGTTCAGTCCCCAGCCTGGTGCAGTGGGTTAAAGGATCTGGCATTGCTGCATGTACAGCATAGGTTGCAGCTGTCTCAGATCTGATCCCTGTCCCAGGAACTACATAATGCCACAGGGCTGCCAAGAAAGAAAAAAAAAGAGGAACCTAAAATAAAATAATAAAAATGTTTACAGCTTCCAAATCAGCAAAGTGGAGTGGGGAGAGTGAAGAATATTGAAAACTCGTTCAATTCCATAGAAGATAGGAAAGCTTAAAAAAGTACAAAAGCAAAAGAAAGGAACGATAAATAAAAAACAAGTAGAAACAGTTCCAAATATATTAATAGTTCACAGTAAATATAAATGGATTGATCCTCTTTATTAAAAGAGACAGCAGTTTAAATAAAAAACAAAAACATTTCTGTACTCTTTGTAGAGATACCAAAAATTAAAACAACACAGAAATGGGAAAAGAAAACTGATGTAGTTTATCATTGTTGGACAGATGGAAGAACACAGGCTTTAATAAGGACAAGGTGTAATAGTACATGTTAATAAAAGGAAAAATCCACCAAGAAGATATAATAATCGTGAACTTGTATGAAACCTGAAACAAAGCAAAAACAGAATAATAAGGGGTTTTTATAATCATAATAAGAGATTTTAATACAATTCTGTCCAACACTATCAAATCAAGCAATAAAAATTTGGTTGTAGAAGATTTTAAAATACTTTGAACAACTTCTCTACTAAAAATAGAAATGCGAGATAAATGTAAGAAAAAATTTTTTTTTCTTTTTTTGGCCACACAGTGTGTGGAAGTTCCTGAGCCAGGGATTGGACCCAGGGCTGCTATAGTGACAATGTCAGATCCTTAACCCATTGCACCATGAGGGAACAACCCCCTCCCGATTATTTTAAAAATGTATAGTTGAGCTGATAAGAAAGAAAGGAATCCTAGGGCCAAAAATTACGTGGAAGCAGGAATGCAAAGAAGTAAACTTGTACTCAGCTGGCTTTTACCCTGGAGGCATCTGCCAAATGCTGGTGACTCTTGAGTTTCTGTTTTGACAGGTATGAGGAGTACAAAGGACAGGAGAGTTAATTCTACGTCCAGTTCAAGGTGAGGAGTCTAGTAGAAAACTGCTATTGGCTGGGGACTCCAAAGGGCTATACTTTCAGCATAAAGGTGATTTAGAAATAAACCACCTTGTTCATCTCGACTGTGGCATTGGGTAGAGCACTGTCAGAAAAATCTCTGGATTTCTAACCGTAAGCCAGCCTCATGCAGCCTTCATACTACCATAAGGTCCAGAATCCTCCAGCCAGCAATTTTAAATTGGATCCAGGTTGGTAGTGTGCCAGATACCTGTAAAAATAGATGCAAATCTTCTCTAGGGGAGAAACCTAAGTATTGCAAAGAAGTTAATTCTTCCCAAATTCGTCTATAAATGAAGGTAGTGTGGTTTTAATCAAAATACCTATAGGATGGGGATTTTTTGTAATCTTGATTTAAAAATTCCTATTTTTAAATAGGAAAGTGCCTATTTAAATGAACAGCAAAGGGCCAAGACTATCAGAGACAATTTTGAAGAAGACTAAGATGGTGCGAGTACTCACCCCTCTAGATATCAGATGTAATGTTAGGACAAGGATAGATTAAGTGACTGATGGAATGGAATAGAGCTTCTAGAATATATGATTATTTGATGTATGACAGCAGGGTCATTACAGACCAGTGGGGGCAAGTGGAAAGGAGAATTGGTTACATATATGAAAAAAGGGTTAAATTAGATTTCTGTCTCATACTGTTAATTAAAAATAATTGCCAGTTAGATTAAAGACCTAATTATGAAAGCACACTGTTTTAGAATATAGAATTATGGGGAGTTCCCACTGTGGTGCAGTGGGTTAAGGACCCAGGGTTGCCACAGCTGTGGCATAGGTCACAGCTGCAGCACAGATTTAATCCCTGGCCCAGGAACTTCCATATGTCACAGATGTGGCTGTAAGGAAAAAAAAAAAATTTATGCGTGTGTGTGTATATATAGATATAGATATAGATATAGATATAGATATAGATATATGCGTGTATATATGTATACATATGTATACACACACACAAAGAATTATGTTTTAAGTATGAGAAAAGGGGTTTTTTTAGGCACAGAAAGCATAAAAGCATAAACCACTAGGGACTGGTAAGTTCAACTGCATTAAAATTTAAAACTTCACTGTGAACAAAGACATAATAGTGTGAGAAGATAAGATATAGGCTGGTGGGAAGAGATATTTTCAATACATATGAGCCCTAAAAAAGGGGTTAGTATGCAGACCATTACCCTAGAGCAAAATAGGCAGAGAATCACATGAGAAACTAAAATGAGCAATAAATTTAGAAAGATTTTCAAGCTTACTAGTTACCATGGAAATGCAAATAAAAATAACAATGAAGAGATATCAGGTATTGGCAGAGATGTTGAGAAATAGTAACTCAGACATTATTGATGGAGTATAAATTGGTAAAATTATTTTTAGCAATTTAGAAATATCTGCGAATGGTGAGGATCAGTTTAAAAAGAAAGCACAATGTGAACAAGATAGCATCGTTAGTAATAGAAGTTAGAAACAAATCTCCATCAAGGGTAAGGTTTATAAATAATAGTCTACTCATACAATGGAATACTATACATCAGTTAAAATAAATAAACTAGAATCATTAGCATCTGAGACATCCCAGAGGTTCAAGGTGGAGCCAGAAAAGAAAATTGTAGAATGAGCTATGCAGTGTGATACCATTTATATAAAGTTAAAAAATATGTAAACGTAAACTTGATGAGGGCATGTATTTGTTTGTTCTCTGCTCTGTCCGCAGCACCTAGAACTGTGCCACATATTGGGTGCTTATTAAATATTTACAGAATAAATTGAATGTAAAACAAAACTATAAATTGTTTATGGAAACATATTTTTGAATTCATAGAATTAAAAACTTGCAAGGGGTGAGACAAACAACAAATTTTGGATAGTGGTTCCCTCTGGAGAGGGAGGGAGGGGAATGGGATTGGGGAGGGTATGCAGGGTTCTTCAAGTGTGCTTATAATGTTCAGAAAATCAGAAAGATAACCAAATGTTAAAATTTGATAAAGCTGGGTGGTATCACAGGTGTTTATTATATTCATAATTTTCTTTATGTTTGTAATAATTTACAATTTAAAATTTTCTTACCTCAAAAAGAAAAGACATGTCAACTGTTTGCCTCTACTCAAAATGACCTGTGACTAATCTGCCGTTAGAATGTGTCCTTTATCAATGTCAGCTTTCATTTACTGCTATCAGTGTGCCTGCCCTAGTATCCCACACTTACAAGTTCGAATTTGCTTTTTATCTGTTGGTTAGAAAAACAGCTTTTGAAGCTATAAAGAAATAACGTATCACTTAAGTGCTTTGAGTGAGGATCTGAAGGATCCTCTGGCATGAGCTTAAGTGTGCATTACTTAGTAATACTAACTTCCAGTTTTAGAGTGCTTACCATGTGCCAAACCTTTTGTGAAGCACATTTAACACATTATATTGTTTAATTGTCACAGTATCCTGATGTGAGACAGATATTTTACCCATTTTAAGGAATGAAGAAACTGCAACTCAGATAAAGAGATTTGCCCGAGGTCTTATATATAGTAAGTGGTAGAGCTTGAATTCATCCCTAACTGTACTGTTCAGAGATGTGGGCATGCATTTCCTGTATTGGTTCTGGATAGTCATTTTGCACTAAGTAATGTCTTCTAGCTCATTTCTTAGTTTCGAAGTATGCTTATCTTATCAAATATTAATAGTTGTAGAGAGTATTTTCTGTTGCTTCATATGAAAGTACAGGGAAAAATACATAATTTAAATTCTTAAGCCCATTATACAGCCTCATATACAGTATGAAGATTTGAGTCCATTTAATATTCAGAATCCCCCAGTTATGAGGTTACAAGGGGAACTGTGGTTATCATAAGAATATTTACCGAGTGACATGGCAGTTAAAAAATTAGTATCTATTTAAATATTCCAGGAACAGCTTTTCCCTCCTACTGTCTTTGTTGGTCTTTTCCTGATTGTTACTTTTCAAACAATATGATGTAAGTGCAGTACTTACATGGGAACAAGGAGATTCTGATTTTGCAAAGGTTGTAAAATTTTGCAAAGCCCTGAGAATGATGTTAAAGAACTGGTAAAAATCATTGGCATATGAAGATCTGGAAGAGTTAGAGTAGTTATCAGTTAGAGAAAAGAAAACGTCAGAAATGATGACATGGCAGAAACTTCAGAGAATTATGTGAATATCTCACAAGACTAAGCAAAGGTCTTTGTGAAAATTGATAAGGACTTTGAATATTATAGAGAAATGGCTGTTTTTTTTATTATAGTACAAAATTCAAATAGGAAGTAAGGGTGCCGCGTTCTGCTGTCATGATTTCACTGGCAAGATTATGCAGAAACCCAAGCAATTTATTCTTGTTCTAAGAATTTGTATATAGTTAAATAAATGTAAAAAGGCTTTTTTCCATGATTTTTTAGTTTTTTAAGATACAGCACTTTCCTTCATACAGTGAAATGTTGGTACATGTTTTAAGAAAATTCAATATCAGTTGCTGTTATCCTTTACCAGTCATCCTTTGATAATGACTACCTTGTTTTATCCAGATGTCAGTTTATCCAGAACTGTTATAGTCATATGTTGGGGTTTAATAGGGATGTATGGAAAATGTCTATAATTCAGAAACTCATAGATTTCAGTATGTGCGAAGGAGTGTCTCTTGTTTATTAGTTATGGACTTGAAAATATTTTATAGTTATTAACTTATTAGGCTAGATTGAGTTTTAATTTGAGAGGATTGGGCCAGATCTCCAAGGACATAGCTACCACTGTACATTTTCTTATGTCTACTTACTTTGGGATAAGAATGGTTATAAGTGCTTAAACCGATCTCCTAGTCTACATTCTTAATTTTCTGTGATTTACCCAACCTCTTTACCAATGATTCTCTAGTACCAAAACTTTTAAGAGGCAATACTTGGAGGCAAAAATGAAAAAACTAAAGCCTAAGTATTGATTTTTTCATGAAAGTAAAATTATTTAATTCAGAATTAACTTTTGTTCCACAATTATATTTTCTGCATTGTTGTTATTAAAATATCCTTTCGGGAGTTCCTGTCGTGGCTCAGTGGTTAACAAACCCAGACTAGTAACCATGAGGTTGCAGGTTTGATCCCTAGCCTCGCTCAGTGGGTTAAGGACCTGGCATTGCTGTGAGCTGTGGTATAGGTCGCAGACATGGCTTGGATCCCGCATTGCTGTGGCTGTAGTGTAAGCTGGTGGCTACAGCTCCCATTAGACCCCTAGCCTGGGAACCTCCATATGCCACAGGTGTGGCCCTAAAAGGGACAAAAAAATTAAAAAAAAAAAAATCCTTTCATACAACAATGGTAATTTTTTTCCAGTGGCTTTATTGACCAGAATTTTTAAGCTGATCTCCCTCTTTATTTTCTTTTTTATGGCAGTCCGAGAATTTTGAAAGGTCGACCAGCGCAGAGTTCCTTCTGAAGGTCTTTACCAATAATTTCAACCATGTCTTGCTTTAAACCCTTTAGAGTGGACCACTGTGGGCTACAGCAGTATAATACTATTGGGATTTTGAATCCATATGCATATTAAGTATTTTCCAAATACTAAATAATATACCTTTTTTCTCTAAATTATTCAAATGTATAAAGATGCTTTTATGATGATGATCAAATTATTTTAAAGGTATGACTAACTTTCCAGTAGTCTTTTGTCATTTTGTATTTTTTTCTGTCAGGTGTGGAAGTCACTGAAATGTTTTTACTTTTTTTTTTTTCTTTATAGAGGCATACTTGGGCCATATGGAAGTTCCCAGGCTAGGGGTTGAATTGGAGCTACAGCTGCCAGCCTACGCTACAGTCACAGCAACACAGGATCCGAGCTGTGTCTGTGACCTACACCATAGCTCACAGCAACGCTGGATCCTTAACCCACTGAGTGAGCCCAGGGATTGAACATGTGTCCTCATAGATACTAGTCAGATTTGTTACTGCTCAGCCACAGTGGGAACTCTGAAATATTTTTACTTTTAAAAGCTTCATCAGTAAGGATAAAACTATGAAAAAAAAGACTTGACTAGATAGTAATTAAATTTTTGATATCGTAAAAAAATGTATAATCACTGAAAGATAGAAATATATGGAAACCATATTCAGTATACTGTATTTTAAAAGCTGAAGTATATTGTCATTACTATAAAGATAGTTTATAACTAAATAATAATAATATTGCAAGAGGAAAATCAGCAAGGAACATGCATAGCAATTCCCAAAAGAAATATAATCTTCCAATTTAATATGAAAAAAAGTTAAACTTTACTAAAAACAAAAGTTTCAAAATCTTAAAACAGGTGATTTTTTTTTCCTAGCACTTAGTGGAATTAAAAAATACCTGTGTGGCAAAGGTGTGGAGAAACAGACACTGTCTTAACTGCTACTGGAACTAGATATTGGTATGTTCGTTGGAGGACAATTTAGCTATATATATCAAAAGCCTTACATTTTTAAAACTCTTTTTACTTAGCAATACATTTTTCTGGAAATGTACACAGAAAAATAACTAGAAATGTGATTAATATTTGGCTGTTAGGATGTTCATCATAGTGTTTCTTAATAGGAATAAATTTGCAGCAATCTAAACATCCAACAATCAGTTATTAAGCATGCTCTTGTGGCACACCGGATTAAAGCTCAGGTGTTGTCACTGCAGCTGCTTGGATTGCTCTTGTAATGCAGGTTGGCCCTGGGAACTTTCACGTGCTGCAGGCATACCCCCTCCCCGCCAAAAAAAAGCAAAGATTACAATTCATTCATACAGTCAGTGCTACTCAGCTGTTGAGAATTATTTTGTCAGTAAATCTTAAAATGACATGACAAAATATTTATGAAATAATATTAGGCCTGAAATATAGGAATTGGGCTAAATATTTTTGTAGTAGGTTTTTTTTTTCTGTTACAAAAATTTCAATGGACATGTGTTTGTAATTAAGAAATGAGAGTTGCCATTGTGGCTCAGTGGGTTAATAACCCAGCATAGTGTCCATGAGTGTGCAGGTTCAATCCCTGGCCTCGCTCAATGGATTATGGATCCATCAATGCCAGAGGCTGCGGTGTAGTTTGCATATGTGGCTTGGATCCAATGTTGCTTTTGTGCTGTAGACTTCAGCTGCAGCTTCAATTCGACCCGTAGCCTGGGAACTTCCATATGCCACAGGTGTAGCCCTAAAAAACAAGAAAACAAAACGATTATTAGGAATCACTATAGAATAATTCAGTGATATATTCTCATCTGTGTGTGTGTGTGTGTGTGTGTGTGCATGTGTGCGTGCACATGCGCTTTTTAGGGCTGCACTTGGTGGCTTATGGAGGTTCCTAGGCTAGGGATGGAATGGGAGCTGTAGCCGCTGGCCTACACCACAACTCACGATAACCCTAGATCCTCAATCCACTGAGCAAGGCCAGGGATTGAACCTGCAACCTCATGGTTCCAAGTCAGATTCGTTTCTGCTGTGCCACAACGGGAACTCCAACTTATCTCTGCTTGTATATACACAGCACTCAAAGCTGCTATTCCCTCCCAGAGTACAACATCCCCGTACGTACCTCAAACCTTTTGCTTACCCCTTGGCCATTTAAGGAGTTCCTGCTCATTTTTTCAAATTATTTCAAATGACACCACCACGAGGTCTTCCTAACCATCCTGTTTTCTTTGCTTATTCCACACATTGATTTTGTATAACTCTGTGTTTATAATGTTTTTTCCACTTAGGCAGTGAACTGCCGTTTCATTCATTCATTTAATATTTTGTGAGTGGTACTGTGTGTTTTGGGTACTGCACATCTAATCATGAATTATGTAGGCAGGTCTACCTTTCCTTCAAGGAGTTTATAGCCTTGTAAAGTTATTCCTTATACAGTAATATTGTTATGACAGAAGTGTAGAGTGCTTTGGGAAATTAGAAGATTGGTAAATCTGCTCTAGGCTGGATAGAGAAAGAAAACGCTTCCTGGAGGGGATAATAGCCATTAAAAGATAGCAAGTGTTATCCAGGTTAAGACGCAGGGAAAACGTGCTTTCAGATAGGAGAAACAGCCTGTGTACAAAGGCCTGGAATTTTAAAATCGTGTTAAGTTTCAGGAAGACCTTTATGGTGTTTGCGGCTCTTGAGATAAATTTCTGATAGAAAATAATTACATATAATTTTATCATGGAAGAAGCTTCAGAATTCATTTTTCCGGTAAGACATTAGGAAGTTATATATAACAGTATATGTTAGAAAAAACATCCTAATGTTGAATTAATCAGAAATTAAAGTGTGATACATTGTTATTGTTAAGTATTAACATACGAAATACCTTCTAAGGATTGATAAATCAGTGTAAAATTTAAAAATATGAATTACAGAATATTTTAATTGTTTTCATTTTTATTGAAGTATAGTTGATTTCAATGTGTTATTTTCTGGTGTACAGCAAAAGGATTCAGTTATACTTTTTTACATTCTTTTGCATTACGGGTTATTATAAGATGTTGAATATTGTCCCCTTGCTATATAGTAGGAACTTGTTCATCTGTTTTTTATATAGTAGTTTGTATCTGCAAATCCCAAACTGCTAATTTATTACTCCCCCTCCCGTTCCCCCTTGGTAACCATAAGTTTATTTTCTATGTTTGTGAGTCTGTTTCTGTTTTGTAAGTTCATCTGCATCATCTTTTAGATTCCACATATGTGATATCATATGAAATTTGTTTTTCTCTGTCTGGCTTCACTTACTATAATAATCTCTAGGTCCATCCATGTTGCTGCAAATGGCATTATTTCATTCTTTTATATGGCTGAGTAGTATTCCTTTGTGTGTGTGTGTTCTTCACACCACATCTTTATGCTTTTGTTGTTCTCAAGATTATTTTGGCTAATCAAGGTCTTTTGTGTTTCCATACACATTTTAGAATTACTTGTTCTAGTTCTGTGAAAAATGCCATTGGTATTTTGTTAGAGCATTGAATCTGTAGATTGCCTTCGATAGTATGGTCATTTTAAGAATATTAATTCTAATCCAAGAACATGGTATATCTTTCCATCTGTGTTGTCTTCAGTTTCTTTCATCAGTGTCTCGTAGTTTTCTGAGTACAGGTCTTTGTATCCTATGGAATTCATTGATGAGCCTAGTAGTTTTCTGCTGGTGTCTTTAGGATTTTTCTATGTATAGTATCATGTCATCTGCCTACAGTGACAATTTACTTCTTCCTTTCCAATTTGGATTTTTTTTTTTGTCTTTTTCGGGCTGCACCGCAGCAATATGGAGGTTCCCAGCCTAGAGGTGTAATCGGAGCTGTTGCTGCCAGCCGGTGCCAGAGCCACAGCAACACCAGATCCAAGCCACGTCTGCAGCCTACACCACAGCTCACAGCAACGCTGCATCCTTAACCCACTGGGCAAGGCCAGGAATCAAACCTGCAACCTCATGATTCCTAGTCAGATTCGTTTCCGCTGTGCCACGACAGGAATTCCTGGATTTCTTTTCTTTTTTTTCTCTGATTGGCATGGCTAGGACTTCAAAACTATGTTGAATAAAAATGGTGAGAGTAGATATCCTTCTCTTCTTGACCTCAGAGGAAATGCTTTTCATTTTTCACCATTGAGTATGTAGTATCTGTGGTTTGTCTTATATGGCCTTTGTTATGTTGAAGTATGTTCCCTCTGTGCCAACTTTCTGGAGAATTTTTAACATAAACGGATGTTGAACTTTATCAAAAGCTTTTTATCTATTGAGATTATCATATGGTTTTTATTCTTCAGTTTGTTAAAGTAATGTATCACAGTGGTTAATTTGCAGATGTTGAAAAATCCTTGCATCCCTGGAATAAACCCCACTTGATTATGGTGTGTGATCCTTTTTGTATTGTTGGATTTGGTTAGCCATCTGGTTCTGGACTTTTGTTTGTGAGGAGTTTTTTAATTATTCAGTTTTATTAGTGGTGATTCGTCTTTTCATGTTTTCTATTTCTTCCTGGTTCAGTTTTGGGAGATTGTACCTTTCTAAGAATTTTTCCATTTCTTCTTTGTTGTCCTAGAAGTGAGATTATTTGGAGAATGCCTTTGAATTAATAGATTAAAAGTGATGGAATTTTAGGGAGTTCCCGTGGTGGTACAGTGGAAACGAATCCAACTAGGAACCATGAGGTTGCAGGTTCGATCCCTGGCCTCACTCAGTGGGTTAAGGATCCGATGTTGCCATGAGCTGTGTTGTAGGTCCCAGACGTGGCTCGGATCTGGCGTTGCTGTGGCTGTGGCTTAGGCCAGCGGCTACAGCTCCAATTAGACCCCTAGCCTAGGAAGCTCTATATGCTGCAGGTGCAGCCCTAAAAAGACAAAAGCCCAAAAAAATGATGGAATTTTAATAGCAATTTTTGTATGTCAGTGTATTCTAAATAGATGTTATTTGTAGCAGAGCAAGTATTTCTCATAATTTTGAACGCTTTACACTTAACATGTCTCCCTTGGTACTTTAATCCTCAAAATGTCTTTTGTCTCCTGTTAAATTATCTTTCACAATTTGTGTTTCCTATGCAGATTTTAAATTTCTTTTCCTCTAGCACTGTTCACCGAACACCTACCCCTGTCTTTGGTTTCAAATAAAAATCGATAATAAAGCAAATGGATAAAATTGCAGTGTGGCTCTCATTAAATCATAGTAGCCTTCTCTGTGATTATGTGAATTATGATTATATATATAGAGAGAGAGATTCATCATATATATAGATGAATCATGGAGTTTATACAGTGAGTTTCTAGTCCTTTTTTGGTTTGTTTTCTTGATTAGGTAATGTAGAGACTGTTTCTCAAGTTTTCTTTAATGAGTGATAAAGTAAACTAGTTTTTCTTTTCTGCTTTATAGATTTCTTGATAACCGGCTGTTTGCTACCTGCTCTGATGACACTACAATAGCATTATGGGATCTGAGAAAATTGAACACCAAAGTATGCACTTTACATGGTCACACTAGCTGGGTGAAGAACATCGAATATGATACTAATACAAGACTCTTAGTAACATCAGGATTTGATGGAAATGTCATTATTTGGGACACCAACAGGTTTGTGAATAGGCAATCCATTAGGAGTACGAACCAAAAAAATTTTTAAGATGGTAAAGAAATTTAGTCTTCTGTCTTAGCTCTCATAGCTCTTTAGCAGAAAGAAACTGGCTTTGGGAAAAACAATCAGAAAGTGATTCCACCTTTTGTTATTGTACTTGGTCATACATTGTAACTAAAAATTTTGGAGAAAATTATGTGGAAAGGAGATGAGGTAATACAGTTAATGATGAAAACTGGTTTATGAGTTTCCTGAATTTATTAAGGAATTTAAGGGGAAGTATTTTTTGTTATTTCCTTTGTGGAATTGAAATGTTTTTCACTTTGAACATTTGATTCTAAATCTGTTTTGTAATTCTTGCACTTTGTTTTCATGCATTTAAAAGAACAGTTTCTTGGTTGGAGAAATGCTGATCCTTAGGGGAATGTTTTGAAAAAATGTGTAGTACAGTTTTAGTTGTCACTACAGAAGAGAAGAGGACTTCTACTGGCATTTAGTTGGCAGGGTTCAGAGTTTCTAAACATCCTGCAGTACATGGGACAGTTTGCACAGTGGATCAGTCATCCCATCTAAAATGTCACTAATGCCTATGTTGAGAAACACTTAAAGATTTCTAGCCATGCATATTATTTGAGCAAAGCATAGAGCTACTCGGTATCATTAAACTAAGACATACCTGTGTAAATTTAGAATTATTTTTTAGTTTAGAAATAAAATTTGAATAGGACTGTAAATGATAACTTCCAAGTTAACAGGATAAAAGCTAAAATATATGATTAATCCAGCAGAAGCAGAGAAGAAGGGGAAAAATCATTTTTTTAAGAAACACGTAAGTTAGAAGTTCCCATTGTGGCTTGGTGGTAATGAACCTGTCTAATATCCGTGAGGACGTGGGTTCAATCCCTGGCCTCGCTCAGTGGGTTAAGGATCCAATGATGCTATGAACTGTGGTCGCAGGCACAGCTTAGATTCCACATTGCTGTGGCTGTGGTGTAGGTCAGCAGCTGTAGCTCTAATTTGACCCCTAGCCTGGGAACTTCCATACGCCACAGGTTGGGCCCTAAAAAAAAAAAAACAGGTAGGTTAGGAAGCACAAAATATATGGTAGGCAGATATACCAGATATTAATAATTATAATTACATATGGGAGTTCCCATCATGGCTCAGCAGAAACAAATCTGACTAGCATCCATGAGGACACAGGTTCAATCCCTGGCCTTGCTCAGTGGGTTAAGGGTCCAGCATTTCCGTGAGCAGTAGTGTAGGTTGCAGACATGGCTTGGATCTGGCGTTGCTGTGGCTGTGGTGTAGGCCAGCTCCGATTTGACCCTTAGCCTGGGAACCTCCATATGCCCTGGGTACAACCCTAAAAAGACAAAATAATAATAACTACAGACGGATTTATGTAGCCATTTAATAGTACTAGATTGTATTTAAAAAAAACCCTATGTTCTTTGTAAGAAACGCACCTAAAACGTAAAACACAGAAGGTTTGAAAGTAAAATGATGGGGAAAATAACAGGCAAATACAAATAAAAGAAAAACAGTTATGCAGTTCCCTGGCAGTGCAGCAGGTTAAGGATACAGTATTGTCACTGGATCCTGTGGCCCAGGTTGCTGCCATGGCATGGGTTTGATCCCTGGTCTGGGAACTTCTACATGCCATGGGCAAGGCCAAAAAAAGAAAGAAAAAAACAGCTGTGTCTACATTAACAGCAGACAAAATACCATTTAAGGCATAAAGCATTATCAGCAAGAAAAAAAGGTACTATGTTAAAAGGTTTATCTCACTAGAACATAAAAATTCTTGTATATACCTAATAACATAGCCTCAAACCATAAAAAGCAAAAATGGACAGACCAAAAAGTGAGAATCCCATCTTAGTAGAAAATGTTAACACTATTATTTCATTTACTAATAGATAAAATAGACAAGAAACCTAGTAAGCTTATAGAAGATTTTAATATTATTAATAAGCTTGATCTTAATTCCATGTGTAGAATTCTGCTCCCAAATAGTGAATAGATCCTCTGAAGCAAACTTTGAGCTTCAGTTTCGGAACATGTATGAAAACTGAGCATGTATTGGACTGCAAAGTAAGTCTCAACCAACATCAAAGAATTATCACACAAACCATTTTCCCTGACCTCTGTACGGTTTAATTAACCACAGATGATAAAAATTCCAATGTTTGGAGACTTATAAATCACCTTTTTTTTTGTCTTTTTACCTTATCTAGGGCCGCACCTGTGGCATATGGAGATTCCCAGGCTAGGGGTCTAACAGGAGCTGTAGTTGCCAGCCTTCACCACAGCCACAGCAACACGGGATCCGCCACCTACACCACAGCTCACGGCAACGCCAGATCCTTAACCCACTGAGCAAGGCCAGGGATCGAACCCGCAACCTCATGGTTCCTAGTCGGATTCGTTAACCACTGAGCCACCACGGGAACTCCTAAACGCACTTTCTAAATAATTCATGGATCAAAGAAAAACATCATAGTGAAATCAGAAGATAAGCTGAAAATTAATGAACTAAATATTTTATTCAAAAAACTGAAAAAATGGGCGTTCCTTTGTGGCTCAGTGCCTCTGAGGATGTGGCTTTGATCCCTGGTCTCACTTAGTGGGTTAAGGATCCAGTGTTGCCAAAAGCTGCACCATAGGTGCAAATCCAGCTTGGATCCCCATTGCTGTGGCTGTGGCTGTGGCATAGGCTGACAGCTGCAGCCCCCATTCGACCCCATTCGACCCCTAGCCTGGGAACTTCCAAATGCCACAGGTATGGTCCTTAAAAGAAAAAAAAAACTGGAAAAGATAAAAAGGGGAAACCCAATGAAAATGATAAAAATAAAAGGAAAAATTAAATAGAAAATGAAAACACAGGAGTTCCCACTATGACACAGTGGAAATGAATCCGACTAGGAACCATGAGGTTGTGGGTTCCATCCCTGGCCTAGCTCAGGGAGTTAAAGATCTGGCATTGCCATGAGCTGTGGTGTAGGTTGCAGACGCAGTTTGGATCCCGAGTTGCTGTGGCTGTGGCCAGCAGCTGTAGCTCCTATTCGACACCTATCCTGGCAGGTGCAGCCCTAAAAAGCAAAAGAAGAAAAAAAAATACACCTTTGTAAAATTGATCAAGGAAGAAACAGAAAACCTGAAATAGACCTATAACCAGGACTGATATTTAACCACTGTGCACTGGCTCAGCTGAAAAAGCTGTTAAAAGATTGAACTTCTTCCATGTTAATTAATAAACAGTCACAATCCTGAATCATTCTCAGGTATCATATCCTGGCACTTTCTGGGTACCCTGGCTCTCTTCTGGCTCTCTTCTGTGGTTACGTCCCTTAAGATGTCCCTATGATCTGGTAGCTAAAGTCCCCCTTACATAGTAGAGTAATTCCAGGACCCAGTTTCGGCACTGTCATTTGCATCAACTCTGACTGGCTGGTTTTCATACAGATTGGTTATTTTAATATTCTGAACATCACCTCTGACTTAGCCATTAGAGAAATGAAAAAAAAACAATTAAAAACCTATTTACTAATAAAATAGCAGCCTGTCAGTTTTATAGATGACTTCTACCAAATAATACAAGAAACAGAACATTCCAATTTTATTAAACTGTTCAGATTCCAGAAAAATGGAATTTTCCTTACCTCAGATATGAAGCTGGTAAGACTTCCATACCTAAACTCAAAATGAAAGGTCAGTCCGTAATATGAATATAGATGCAAATACTTTAAAAAAGGGAAAGTTGATCCTAGGAGATATTAATAAAAATATTATGACCAAGTTGGGTTTATTCTAGAAATGAAAAGATTATTTATTAGTAGAAATTTTATTAATATATTTTTCACATTAACAGATTAAATAGATCAATCCATATGATTACTTCAACCAATGAATAAAATTCAGCATGCATTCATAATTAAAAGGACATCATTACAAACCTTACAGAAATGAAAAGGACTGTAAAGGAATACAATGAACAATTTTATGCCAACAAATCAGATAAATAAATACCTGTAGAATCACAAAATACTTAAACTGACTCAAGGGCACATAGAAAATCTATAGACTTACTTTATCTATAGCAAGTAAAGAAACTGAATTGGTAATTTTAAAATCTTTCCACAGTGAAAAGTCTAGGCCCAAAAGCTTCACTGGTGAATTTTTACCAAACATTTACAGAATAAATAGCAATCCTTCACAAACTCGTAGAGAAAAGAGAGGAGGGGAAAACACTTCCCAACTCATTTTAGGAGGCTGGTATTACTCTGATACCAAACCAGGCAAACATCATAAGAATAGAAAACTATAGACCAGTATCCCTCTTGCCAAAGTTTGATAAAAATCCTCAACAAAGTATTAGCAAATCAAACTTAGCAACATATATAAAAGATTATATGTCACAATCATGTGGAATTTATACCAGGAATACAGAGCTGGTTTAACATCTAAAAGTCAATTAATGTAATACATCATATTAATAAAGGCCAAAGCCTATATATATGATCATCTCAATACAGGCAGAAAAAGCACTTGACAAAATCCAACACCTATTTGTGTTAAACTAAAAATAATAGGGAACTTCCTCAGCCTGATAAAGGACAACTATGAAAAACCTACAGCTAAAATCATACTTAATGTTGAAAGACTAACTACATTTCCCCTGAGACTGGCAACTAGATGAGGATATCTGCTCTCACCACTTTTATTCAGCATTGTACTAGAGGTAAAATCTACTGAAAGTACAGTCAAGGCAAGAAAAATAACAAGCATGTAGACTGGAAAGAAAGAAGTAAAACTATAAGTAAAAGATAGTATCTTATAGAGAAAATCTTGAATTCACAGAACTACTAGAACTAATAAGTCCAACAAGGTCATAAAATATACAAGATTAATATATAAAACTCAACCGTATTTCTATTCATAAGCAATTAACAGTCCAAAAATGAAGGAAAAAATTCCATTCATAATAACATCAAAAAGAATAAAATACATAAAGAATAGATTTAATAAAAGAAGTATAGGGTTTGGGGAGTTCCTGTCATGGCTCAGTGGTTAACGAATCCGACTAGGAACCATGAGGTCACGGGTTCGATCCCTGGCCTTGCTCAGTGGGTTAAGGATCCGGCGTTGCCATGAGCTGTGGTGTAGGTTGCAGACACGGCTCGGATCCCGCGTTGCTGTGGCTGTGGTGTAGGCTGGCGCCTACAGCTCCGATTAGACCCCTAGCCTGGGAACCTCCATATGCCGCGAGTGTAGCCCTAGAAAAGGCAAAAAGAAAAAAAAAAGTATAGGGTTTGTACACTGAAAACTAAAAACATTTCTGTAAGAAATGTAAGAAGATGTAAATGAATGGAGAGACCAATCCATGCTCATGGTTTAGAAGACTCATTAGGATGGTGTTTCTAAAAAAAAAAAAAAAAAAAAAAAGGAGTTCCCATCATGGCGCAGCGGTTAACGAATCCGACTAGGAACCATGAGATTGCGGGTTCGATCCCTGGCCTTGCTCAGTGGGTTAAGGATCCGGCGTTGCCAAGAGCTGTGGTGTAGGTTACAGACATGGTTCAGATCCCGCGTTGCTGTGGCTGTGGCGAAGGCTGGCGGCTACAGCTCCTGTTAGACCCCTAGTCTGGGAACCTCCATATGCCACGGGTGCGGCTCTACATAAGGCAAAAAGACAAAAAAAAAAAAAAGGGATGGCATTTCTCTCCAAATTAATCTAGATTCAACGCAATCCCTAACAAAATTCCATCTGCCTTTTTTAAGACAAATCATCAAAATGATTCTAAAATTTGAACAGAAATGAAAATGACTCAGAATAGCCAAAACAATCTTGAAAAAGAAGATGAAGTTGGAAGACTCACACTTCCTGATTTGAGAAATTCCTACAGCGCCATGGTAATCAAGATAGTGTAGTACTGGCACAGGCTTGATGTCAGTATAAATTAAGGGGACAGAATTGAACTCTTGTATTTATGATCAACTGATTTTCAACAAAGGTGCTAAGGTAATTCAGTGGTTCAGTAAAGGATAGTCTGTTGAACAAATGATATAAGCAACTGGATATCACATGCAAAAAGAGTAAAGATCATTATCACACTTAACAAAAATAAACTCAGAGCTGAAAATTTTAGAAGAAAACCTGGAAGTAAATCTTCATACAAGAAAGCTTTGTGCACCAAATGACACCATTAAGAAAATGAAAAGAGGAGTTCCTGTTGTGGCACAGCAGAAATGAATCCAACTAGTATTTGTGAGGATGTGGATTTGGTCCCTGGCCTCGCTCAGTTGGTTAAGGATTCAGCATTGCCACGAGCTGTGGTGTAGGTCGAAGACCAGGCTCAGATCTGGCGTTGCTGTGGTGCAGGCTGGCAGCTGGAGCTCTGATTTGACCCCTAGCTTGGGAACTTCCATATGCCATGGGTGGGGCCCTAAAAAGCCAAAAAAAAAAAAGAGTGAAAAGAGGAGTGTCCTGATGGCCTAGCAGGTATAAGGATCTAGCATCGTCCCTGTAGCCACTCAGTCGCTGCTGTGATGTGGGTCTAGAAACTTCTACATACTGTGCGTGCAGCCAAAAAAAGAAAGTGGAAATAAAACTACAAAATGGGGTAGGATATTTGTAAATGAGATATGATAAAGGATTTGTGTCCAGGAGTTCCCATTGTGGCTCACCAGGTTAGGAACCTGTTATAGTGTCCTTGAGGATGAAGGTTTGATCCTGGCCTCACTCAGTAGGTTAAGGATCCAGCATTGCTGCAAGCTGTAGTGTAGGTCACAGATGTAGCTCGTATTCAGCGTTGCTGTGGCTGTGGCGTGGGCTTGCAGCCACAAGCCCCAGTTCGACCACTAGCCCAGGAACTTCCATGTGTCACAGGTGCAGCTATTGAAAAAAAAATAGGATTTGTGACCAGAATGTATAAAGAACTCTTCTGACTCACTTATATGTACACAAATAACCCAGTTTAAAATGGGCAAGATGTTTATATAGACATTTCACCAAGGGAAATACACAAATGATTAATAAGCATAGGAAAAGATGTTTGACATCATTAGTCTTAAGGGAAATGCAGATTAAAACCAAAATGAGATACCTCTTCACACAAAATAAGATTGCTTCAACAAAAAGACAGCAATAGACTGGCAAGAATATGGAGAAAGTGGAACTTCATATCTTGCTGTCAGGAATGTAAAATGGTACAACCATTTTAGAAATCAGTTTTTCAACTTAAAATATTAAACATAGAGCTGCCATATGACTCATCAATTTCACTCCTAGATATCTACCCAAGAGAAACAAACACATATCCACACAAAGAATGCTTACAGTAGTACTGGTCATAATGGGGGCAAAAAAAAAAGAACCAATCCAAATATTTATCAGCTGGTAAAAGGATAAACAAAATGTATATCTATACAACAGAATATTACGTGGCAATGAAAAGGAACAAAGTTGTATGTGCTACAACATGGATGGACCTCAAAAAAAATTAAGTGAAAAAGCCAAACCAGGAGAGAACTTACTGGAGTTCCCGTTGTGGCTCAGAGGGTTATGAACCTAACTAGTATCCATGAGGATGCAGGTTCAGTTCCTGGCCTTGCTCAGTGGGTTAAGGATTCAGCGTTACCATGAGCTGTGGTGTAGGTCACAGGCATAGCTTGGATCCTGCGTTGCCCTGGCTGTGCTGTAGGCCGGCCGCTGTAGCTCTGATTTGACCCCTAGCCTGGGTACTTCCGTATGCCGCAGGTGCGGCCCTAAAAAGAAAAAAATAAACATTAAAAGACACCTTATTACATGATTTTATTTATATGAAAAGTCAACATCAGCAGCTCCGTAAAATAGATAGTAGATTAGTGGTTTCCTTTGGTTGGGAGTAGGAAAGGAAGTGACTGCTGATGGGGCAGGAAGAATTTTTTAGAGTGATGAAAATGTTCTAAATTTATCTCTGTAAATTTACTGAAAATCATTTAATTGTACAGTTAAAATGAGTGAATTTTATGGTATGTAAATTAAATCCTGATAAAACTAAAAAAAAAAAGCAATTAACTAGAGATAGAAGGAAACTCATCAAAGGTATGCATTAAAAACCTATAGGACGGGGTTCCTGTCGTGGCTCAGTGGAAACAAATCCAACTGAGGTTGCGGGTTCGATCCCTGGCTTCGCCCAGTGGGTTAAGGATCCGGCACTGCCATGAGCTATGGTGTAGGTAGCAGACATGGCTCAGAGCCCGCATTGCTGTGGCTGTGGCATAGGCCAGCAGCTGTAGTTCCAATGAGACCCCTAGCCTGGGAACCTCCACATGCCTCGGGTGCAGCCCTAAAATGACAAAAGACCAAAAAAAAAAGAAAAAAAACCTATAGGACATTTTTAAATAGTGAAACTTTAATTTTCTCTATAAAATCAGGAAGGAGAATATGCTTGTTATTACTACTACTGTTCACTATTTTTGAGGGGTGGAGGCAGGGTCCTTCCTAACTGGTGCAGTAAAAGAAAGGATTGGAATAGATAAAGATTGGAAAGGAAAAAAATGAAACAGTATCATTCACAGATGATACGATTGTCTTTATCAGGGGCTATAAAGCTGTTTCTGTAAAGGACTATGTAATATTTTAGGCTTTGTGTGTTTTGTTGTGTTTGAGCAGCCACAGATAATACATGAATGGGTATGGCTGTGTTCCAACAAACTTTCTGTATAGTGTCTGTGAGGATGCAGGTTCAATTTCTAGCCTCAGTGGGTTAAGGATCCAGAGTTGGAGTTCCCACTGTGGCACAATGGGATTGGCAGCACCTTGGGAGTGCTGGGATGGATATGGGTTCGATCCCTAACCTGGAATGGCAGGTTAAGGGTCCAGCGTTGCTGCAGCTGCGGCTTAGGTCGAGACTGCAGCTCACATATGATCACAGGCCCCGGCAATACCAAAAGCTGAGGGGCGGTCAAAAATGAGGAAAGGAAAAAAAAAAAAAAGGATGCAGCGTTGACGCCAGCTGCGGCGTAGTTCAGTAGGTCGCAGATGTAGCTCAGATGCCACATTTCGTGGCTATGGTTAGGCCAGCAGCTGCAGCTCTGATTTGACCCTTAGCCTTGGAATCTCGTATGCCGCAGGTGCGGCTGTAAAATAAGCAAAACTATCGGTATCCTCAGAGAGATTAAAAGACATTGTATGCTTGAAGCAGTGCATGCTGATTGAAGATTGCTACAGAAGAGAGAAACAGAAGTGACTTTTATTTTATTATTTTTTTGTCTTTTTGCCTTTTCTAGGGCTGCACTCGTGGCATATGGAGGTTCCCAGGCTAGGGCTCTGATTGGAGCTGTAGCCGCCGGCCTTCGCCACAGCCACAGCAACACCAGATCCAAGCCCTGTCTGCAACCTACCCACAACTCACAGCAACGCCGGATCCCAACTGAGCGAGGCCAGGGATCGAACACGCAACCTCACGGTTCCTAGTCGGATTTGTTAACCACTGAGCCAGACGGGAACTCCCGGAAGTGACTTTTAAAGTACTGGTATTGGAGTTCCTGTCGTGGCTCAGTGGTTCATGAACCCGACTAGTAACCATGAGGATGCAGGTTTGATCCCTGACCTCACTGAGTGGGTTAAGGATCCGGCGTTGCCATGAGCTGTGGTGTAGGTCGTAGATGCAGCTCAGATCCCACATTGTTGTGCCTGTGGCATAGGCCAGCGGCTGCAGCTCGTGATTTGACCCTTAGCCTGGGAACCTCCATGTGCCACAGGTGCAGCCCTAAAAAAACAAAAAGACCAAAAAAATAAAGTATTGGTATTGTTCTGCTTCTTAATATGGGTGATGAGTCACAGGTGTTCATTTTTATTTGAACTGTTTTATATTAATTTCTGTATGTATGATACAGTTCACCATTTTAAAAATGATCTTTAAAAAGGAAATGAGAATGAAAAACATAAGGAATAAAAATCTATCCAAAAGACCAGGCAGATGTGAAATAGAGCCAAATAGAACTTAAAAAAAAAAAAAAAAAAAAAAGAGCTATTGGAGTTCCCTTCGTGGCTCAGTGGTTAACGAATCCGACTAAGAACCATGAGGTTGCGGGTTCAATCCCTGGCCTTGCTCAGTGGGTTAAGGATCCGGCGTTGCCGTGAGCTGTGGTATAGGTTGCAGACATGGCTCGGATCCCGCGTTGCTGTGGCTGTGGCGAAGGCCGGTGGCTACAGCTCCTGTTAGACCCCTAGCCTGGGAACCTCCATGTGCCGTGAGTGCGGCTCTACATAAAAGGCAAAAAGACAAAAAAAAAAAAAAGCTATTGAAATTTATAAACATGCGGATTAGTTATAGCTTTAAAAAATTAAGATAGATATTGAAAAATTATTCAGAATGCAGCATACGGAAATGAGACAGAAAATATGAAGCAGTTATGAGACAAGGAGAGTCAAATGGGAATGTCACAAGTATCTATTTGGAGCTCCAAAAGCATAGAGAAAATAGGTGAAAGGCAATATTGGAATAATAATGGGGAATTCCCCAGAATATATGAATAATATGAATCTTAAGATTTAGAAAGTCAAGTGAATCCCAATAAAGATAAACAGAAAGAAACCCAAATATATATGTATATATCAGAGTAAAACTGCAATATCCCAAAGACAGAGTCAGTCAGCCAAAGGAAAAAAAAATTATCCAAAGTAACAACTCATTAGCATACTTAAAAACGGCAACAGGAGAAACCAGAACTCAGCAGAATATTATATTCAATATTCAGAAAGAAACAACTATAACCCTAAAGTTATAGGCTCAGGTAAACCCTGGAGTTCCCTGGTGTCTCAGTGGGTTAAGGACTGAGTGTTGTCACTGCTCTGGCTTGGGTCGGATCCCTGGTGCCAGAACTTCCACATGTCACTGGAGTGTTCAAATAAAATAAAACATAATTATAAACTCAGCTAAACCTTTAATCAAAAAGTGAAATAAAGAATTTCAGAATAAAATTGAGTTTACATTAACAAAATCTTAATATCTCAGAAAGAAAGAGTGATCTTTTAAAAAATGTTGGAGGTGAAAGAAGAAATGGTAAGCAAAAAAATTTCATGTGTATAAGTCTGAGTATACATTGAGTGTAAATTCTAGTTTGAAGGGCAAAAAAATGACTATTTTTGAATGCTTATAACTCTAGGTTTTGTTGATTTCTTCTGTAGGTGTACAGAAGATGGGTGTCCACATAAGAAATTCTTTCACACACGTTTTCTCATGCGAATGAGATTAACACCAGATTGTTCCAAAATGTTGATCTCAACGTCCTCTGGATATCTCTTGATTTTGCATGATCTTGACTTAACCAAGTCTTTAGAAGTAGGCAGTTATCCCATTTTGAGAGCAAGAAGAACTACATCAAGTTCAGGTAAACTTTCCTTTTTTGATTAAAGAGTGTTCTAAAGAATATCAAACATGGGGATGATAGATGTTACTGAGAATGACAGCAGGAAGAAGGGAAGTAAATTAAGATATTCTTTGGAAAGCTCAGAGCTTTTTCCCCAAGGGAGTTAATTATCTATGTATCTCTGACATAGTATTAATTTGTGCTTATTACAGATGATCTAGAAGATTAACTTCTTCTAACTCTAAAAATACTTTTTTTAGTTCTCTGCTGGCCAGAAAATCTCTCATCAATATTTGTAAATCATCATTATTTCAAAAATTAGTGGCAGCCCAAGTTAGTGTCAATTTTTTTAAGTCTTTCTGGAGCCCAGCAGAGCTAATTAAGTTATAGTTCGGTATAGAGTTTTAATTTTAAGTCTGTATTGCATCCTAGACTTTCAGATGTCTAGACACAGGTAGCTGGTGCCATCTCATCTCATGACTCTTAAACATCCTCTTTCTAAAGCCCTGTTACTTTTCCTGCTGCCAGTTCCATTGAACCTAAGTGAAACTGAGGCTCAGGAAAACTTACATGCTACATTATGTGGTAGAGACTATATTTCATTTACCTTTAGGAAAAAGAGACCTGAAACAGGAACGTATCCATCACTTATAATATTGTGTTTATGAACAAGAACCCAGAGGAAAAGACAAGCATTTGGAACACATAATGTTCATAAATTGCTCTTTAAAATCAGCTTCAAATGGTTGGGATCTTTATGCATGAGGCCACTGCCAGAGATTCCTTTGGGAATGTGAGACCCTCACTGTACTGAAGTTACCTAATTTCACTGCTAAAAGTAGAAATTAAAGTTTTATCAACTTATCTATAAGGAAGCGATTTCATAAATATGCAAGTACAATCCTTTTAATTTCAGAATTTTTTTAGGTTAAACATTAATAATCAACTTTAGCTTAGTGAGAAGTAGTCATTTAGAAGGCCTAGTTGGCATGTTTTGCTTAAAAACCAAGCAGGTTTTCTGTCTTCTAAGGGTAATTCTAATGCTTAAGACCATCCAAAGAAATTAGATTAATAAGTTCCCACAGAAGTGTGGAGTCACTAGAAAAGTATGAAATAGATAATTCGTTTTATTTTTTCAGATTTCAGTGTTGAATTTATATTACATTTCAAAGATAGTATTTGCATAATTTCAATAATGATGACAGAAGCTGTTGGTATGCTCTAAGAAGGATCTATTCATGCTCTCAGTAATAGGCTAGGCCTGATCCTTTTTTTTTAAGGGCTGCACCCGCAGCATGTGGAAGTTCCCAGGCTAGGAGTCAAATTGGAGCTGTAGCTGCTGGCCTACAGCACAGTCACGCCAGATCTGAGCCACGTGTGGGACCAACACCACGGCTCACAGCAATGCCAGATCCTTAACCCACTGAGCAAAGCCTGGGATCGAACCTGCAACCTCATGATTCCTAGTCAGATTTGTTTCCGCTGCATCATGACGGGAACTCCAATAGGCCTATCTCTTTGGACCCTATTCTAACATTAAACAACAGGCTGAACAGCTCAGTTTTTATTTTTACTAAATTTTCTTGTTCCATTTCACTGCAGAAACAACGGGAAACCAAAGATATCCTATGTTTATGTTAATTTGGTTTTTCATCTTTATTTCACTTTAGGGAGTCATTAGCATAAAGGGTTTTCGAAAGGGACTAGGCCTTAGATACAGTACTCCAAAGAGCTATCTCACTCACCACAGTCTTATTTACAGGCCAATTTTAGGTGGCTATGGACTTGCCATGTTTCAGAGGACTTTGACAATATGGTTCAAGTAGATGACTAAAATGTTGAGACACTACCAGAGTTTTGCTAGGTTTATTGTCAGAACATTTTGTATTTTCAAGATCTTACCACTTCGTCGAGTTCATCTGGTCCTAGAGTTTCGGGTTCACCATGTCATCACAGTGATTCTAATTCGTCTTCTGAGAAACACATGTCACGAGCCTCACAAAGAGAAGGTAGGTTAAAAGTTGGATTTTATAATCTTGCAATAGTACATTCTAAAATAGCTTTCTTTGGCTTGGTTTTAATCCATAAAAATAAAAGCCTAGAGATGAGGCTATTCCTTGCCTCAGTCATCATTTTCAAAAAGCTAACCAGAGTTTTTAGAGTTAAATTATCTTGGGCTTGAATTTTTGTTGGAATTTGAATTTTGGTTATATTTGCTGGGTTTAGTTTGGTCTAGTTTGGAGATGGAATAGTTGGGAAATGTAGACTCAAAATCAGGGTTGTTATGGAAATTAAATGACATGATGCAGGTGACAGTGCTATATAAATATAAGGGGATGAGTTTATCAGGTGCTTGTGAAAGTCACTGGTTCCAGCCCAGTAGGCTTTGCTCTGCCATTTCCTTATCTTAGCAATTCCTGGCAGCCTCAGAGGGGTTGTGGGATAAAGTGACCTACAGTCTGGCCCCACTCTGCTTTCCCGGTTTTTCCCCAGCCATTCTGGTGGAACTAGCTGTTTAGTCTGTTCTTTCCACCCCCTAATTGAAATGCTTTCTGCCTATGCAAATTTCACTCACTATCCCTCTCTATACTAATCCACGTTTTTCCTTTGGTTTGTACCAGAAACTTATTTTTCAGATCTGCCTGTTCTTCTACTTTGTCTATGGGAAATAAGCCAAGGTTCTTCTTTATTTTTATTTTTTGTCTTTTTAGGGCCACACCCATGGCACATGGAGATTCCCAGGCTAGGGGTCGAATCAGAGCTTAGCTGCTGGCTTACATCACAGCCACAGCAACGCCAGATCTGAGCCCTGTCTGTGACCTACACCACAGTTCACTGCAATGCCAGATCCTTAACCAAGCGAGGACAGGGATCGAACCTATGTCCTCATGGATGCTAGTCAGATTAGTTTCCCCTGAGCCATGACAGGAACTCTGCCAAGGTTCTTAATCATTGAGAAAAACCTGCATTAATTAAGCCATCCACAAGAAAAAGAAACTTAAGAATAGTTAACTTGCTTGCTTGTTGCCGTGGTAAACCTAAACCCAAACTATACAGCAGTTTCATGCTATAGGGAGCTGGGAGTGGGAGAAGAGATGATGTATGGTTTGGGCAGAGAGAGGAAGAAAATTGGGGAATGGAAACAGAAGGGGCTTAAAGGCAGTGTTGGTCTGAATGTTGGAAATCCCGGGTCTTCATGTGTCAGAATATGTTAGTACCATACTTCGGCAGATTATAATAGTGTACAGAGCAGATTTCAAGCTCATTTTAGGATTCAAACTCTTTTTTTCAACATGAAATCTGCTGTGGATTCTTAGGGATATAGCATAAATAAATGTGGCGTAACTGGTTCAAGTAAAATTAGGAGGTCCTTGACCCTCCATTCTTCCCCATCCCTTCTCCACCTTGGCCCCCATATGGTTCCCCCCCTTTGCCAGCTCTTGAGGAACCTCCAAGGAGCACAGCTCAAAAACCACTACTTACCTATTCAGAATAGGTATCTTCTGTGCTTTTATTGTTTTCTTCTTCATTTATTGACTGCCCTATGGCTCAGAGTTGCTGAGCCAGGGAATCGGGTCCAAGCCACAGTTGCTTGACCTATGCTACAGCTATGGCGATGCCAGATCCTTTAACCCGCTGTGACAGGCTGGGGATCAAATGTGCATCCTGGCGCCGCAGAGATGCTGTCAATCCCATTGCATCACAGTGGGAATTCCTGTTGTAGATTTTGAAAATTATTTCTTAAAATAGGGTTTTTTCCCTCCTAAACTTGTTTTTAAAGCTCCTGGGTCAGAGACTGAACCTGACAGAGGGAGTTCATTATCTTTAAAGCAGTTCCTTCCACAGGCAAAGAAGTGTTGAAATTTTTTTTTTTTTAGGGCCACACCCATGGCATATGGAGGTTCCCAGGCTAGGGGTCTAATCAGAGCTGTAGCCACCGGCCTAGGCCACAGCCACAGCCACGCCAAATTCCAGCTGCTCATGGCAACCCCAGATCCTTAACCCACTCATCGAGGTCAGGTATCAAACCCACAACTTCATGGTTCCTAGTCAGATTCGTTTCCACTGCGCCACAACGGGAACTCCTGAAATATTTGTTTTGATATTAAATTTCTAAGTTGCTTCCTTACAACGTCTATGGACATGGTTCACCACATATTTGAGGGATATGACATTGTCCCGTCATGGCAGCGGCTCACTACGGCAGTCACAGCAGAGTACCAGGAATATGTATGATTGGCAATACCTCCCACCCCTTGATATGTCTGAGTTTTCTGACGTGTCTGGGTGAGTTGTCCTCCCTTCCCTCCAAAATTCTAAGTTGATTTGTTGTTTATAGTACTGTCCTTTGGAACTGTAAGTCCTGTTCCTTGCACACATAATAGCCTTTTATCTGTATAAAGGCAGCCATGGCTTCCAAGTATTTCCTTCTCGGGACTAGAGAGCACCATGTCTTCTGAGAGAGAATTGTTATCTTTAACTTTTCCAGATTTCTTTCATCTAACCTTGATTCTTACTTAAATAAAAAGCTTTCTGAGATGTTGATCGAAATCAAAAGGTCTCCGAGTCAGCTTTGGGTCACTGGTGATTCCTGCTACTAGAACTTGAATGCTTTAGTTCTAGTCATACATTTACCCTATCCCCACCCTAAAGAATACACCCCATAGGGGCAGGCGAAGGAATAAAGGCAGAGGGGTGGCTGTCAGAAATCAAAGCTTTGATGCGCTGCCTTAGTCCTCTGGTAATACAAATTCCACCTCCTAAATTTTTTTTTAATATTTTTTATTGAAGTATAGTTGATTTACAGTGTTGTGCCAATTTCTTCTGTACACCAAAGTGACCCAGTCATATATATATATACACACACACACACACCTTCCTTTTGTTGTATTATCTTCCATTGTGGTCTATCCCAAGAGCCTGAATGTAGCTCCCTGTGCTATTCACATCCTAATTTTTTTTGTATCTCAGGAGTTTCACCGCGAAATAGTCTTGAAGTCTTAACCCCTGAAGTTCCTGGTGAGAGAGACCGTGGAAATTGCATCACATCCTTACAGTTGCACCCGAAAGGCTGGGCCACTCTTCTTCGGTGCTCAAGCAACACCGATGATCAGGAGGTACGGATCACAGCACTCCGCCTGCAGTGGGGCTGACTAAACAGATTGCCACTGACATAGGTGCTCATGGTGCCTTCATTCCTTGAAAACCCTTCTTCCTCCTCTCTGACCTGAGTGTGGCAAGCAGGGAAGTACTTTAAAGTAGTCATCAGGAGTTCCCATCATGGCTCAGGGGTTAGCAAACCGGACTAGCATCCATGAGGATGCAGGTTTGATCCCTGGCCTTGCTCAGTGGGTTAAGGATCAGGCGTTGCCATAAGCTGTGGTGCAGGTCTCAGACATGGCTCGGATCCCGCATTGCTCTGGCTGTGGCGTTGGCCGGCAGCTACAGCTCCGACTGGACCCCTAGCCTGGGAACCTCCATATGCCATGGGTGTTCCCATAAAAAAAAAAAGACAAAAAGACCAAAAAAAATCAATAAATAAATAAGGTAGTCATCAGTTCAGACTGAGCTCAGCTTAATTCTTGCCTCCTTCATATCATTGTAAAAAACCCTCTTAAATAGTAAATATAGGACTGAACTAAGCTGGCTAAATGGGAGGTTTAACTAAGCCAGTTCAATATTATGATTTTCTCTATTTAAAAACCAGGGAAAGGAAGGGACTAAACTGATGACTAGGGGGAAAGGTCTTATATAACCTTGGAATTCTCCTTACTCTATAAAGCAGGAGTCTTCCAAGGTTCTCGTGAGCTCTGGAAGCCAAAACTAACAGAAGGAGAAAAGAATTTTTTAAAGTACGAAAGAGGAGAGGTATTCTAGGGCTTCGATGTCTTAACCCTAGAATATCAGGATTGTTGTTACTCTGGGGGTTCCCTTGTGGCCCAGCTGTTTAACTGTCTGGCGTGTCACTGCAGCGGCCCAGGTTGCTGCTGGCCCAGGAATTTTTGTATGCTGTGGGTGCAGGCCCCCCCCCCCCAAAAAATTATTATTTCTCTCAGCAAAGGCAATTATTACTACCGAAATCACGGTGACCTCAGGGAGTAAAAGGTTTTAAAGTGTCACAGTATAGTATAACCTCGATATGAATAAAGATAAGACAGTATGGGATCTATGATTATTGTTAGCTGGGAGAGGGGTAGCATTCATCTGAATGATTTCTGGCAACACTTTTGTAACTGTGGCATTCTTTTGAGCTTTTTTTTTTTTTAATGATTATAGCACTGGGGCTGTATAACTTTGTTTTGGTTTATTTTAATTGAAATATAGTTGGTTTATAATATATGTTACAGGTGACAATATAGTTATTCAATTTTAGAGGTTATACTCCATTTATAGGGCCTTATAACTCTCTTTTCTTTTCCCCTAGTGGACTTGTGTCTATGAATTTCAAGAAGGAGCTCCTGTGCGACCTGTCTCACCTCGTTGTTCTCTACGACTAACTCATTACATTGAAGAAGCCAATGTAGGCAGGGGTTATATCAAAGAACTTTGCTTCAGCCCTGACGGGCGAATGATTTCTTCCCCACACGGCTACGGGATTCGCTTGTTGGGATTTGATAAACAGTGCAGTGAACTTATTGACTGTTTGCCCAAAGAAGCCAGTCCCCTGCGGGTGATCCGTTCTTTGTACTCTCATAATGATGTGGTCCTGACGACCAAGTTCTCTCCAACACATTGTCAGATCGCCTCCGGGTGCCTTAGTGGACGGGTTTCTCTGTATCAGCCAAAGTTTTAGGCACAACTTACATCAACTAAGGAACTTTTCTGGTGTTTGACTTATATATTACTTCAATTTAGGTGAAGTATTTTCTTTTTAGAAGATCTTAAAAGTTTGGGTCAAGATCCTGGTTCCTGTGGGTCCACGAACACACCTGTGACCTGAGTACTTGGTTGTCCAGCATCACGGGGGCATCGCCAAGTTAGACTTGAGGCAGCACCATCTTTTGCAGCATTCCTCTGCTCCTGCTCATCTGTGCCACTGAACTCCAGTTCTCCTGGTTATTTTGCATGGTAGTTCTTGTCAATTTTCTTTCAATTCTCTTTTCTGTTTTTTTATTTTGGTGTGAATTTTGTGGACATTGGCAGGAGTTTTGGCTGGATTAGGAGAAACTCGTAACACTAGTATTGAATAAAACCCAGAAGTCTGATATTGGCATACTAGTTGTTGACAAGAAATTTCATCTTCACTTACCAGTATACTTGGCCTGTTAAAGTTGCTGTTTTGTTTTTCTCTAATGAGCACAGATAATGGCATTATTCTTATAACTCTTAGAGTCTTGCAGCAAAATGTCTTTTAAGCTTCCTGTTAAAATTATACATTTTTCTCATGAGAGATTTTGTTGCAAGATTCTAGGAAAAAAAAACTATCAACTCCCTTTATAATTTACTTGTATGAACTTCTAAATCTCTAGCATGTGTCTAGCAGGTATTTTGTTCCTGTCAGCAGCATTAGAAAGGAAAAAAGAAGGAATGGGCTTTGGTCATTTCTATTGTAAAGAGGATTTATTTATTAAATGAGTACACTATCTGACTACAGTGTGTTGAGAACACCATGGCTTAGATTTTCTCTTTCCTCTGCCAGATTATTTGAATCACACCAATGACAGTTGGGAGAGAATTGTGAGTAAAGAGCTTGTGTTTTTCTTACCTTTCTTTCTTGAGCTCTGCTCTCGTACCGTTAATGAGGGGAGAACTGCAATTGTCTGCAAGCTGTTGTCATAATTATGGTGGTCAGTGACTTGGGTGTCAAGACTAAGGAGACCATCTGTTGTGTTTTGTTATGGAACACAGCAAGTAAAAAGCATCAGGCAGGGGTCAAGCACAAAGCTGACTGCTCTGCTGAAGTAAGCGGCTTTCTTCTAGTCTCCTCCACTTTGGTATTGTCCTTAGAAGAGATTTACCAGCAGCTGGAGTGGTTCAAGCCACGTGCTAGCTTTTTCCCCTCTTAGATCACATTCTCTTAGGCCAGTGGTTCTCAAACATTAGGGTACATCGAGGAGCTTGTGAAAAATACAGAAACCTAACCCTCACCTTAGGAGGTTCTTATTCAGCCAGAGAGGACAGGAATCTGTATTTTTAACAGGAACCCCAAGAAGTCTTTATTCAGGTGGTTCCTGGATCACAACTTGAAACATATTACCTTAAACATCAGTAAATACTTCTTTACCCATTAAGTGCTTATTAAATAACTCCCAGAAGGTATTTTATTTAAAAAATGAGCAAATGAGAGCAGTTTTAGAGGTAGAAATAAACTTAAAATGGACTAAATCTCATTATTTGTTGAATTAGAAGGGACTTACCTAAGGTCATCCTGCAAAATTAGTGGCAGAGCCAGGACTTGAATTCAAGTCTCTTAGTTCCTTGCTCAGGGCAATTTCTGCTGTATTGTGCTGGGCGTTAAAACAATGATTTATGAACAGTTTATTTTGTCTTTAGGTTGTATTATACTAGCCAATAGATTGAAAAAGGAAGGCATGGGAATATCAATACTGAGAATTCCAGCCATAAGAGGGAGATACTTTAAATATTATAAAAATGTTTAAGCAACCCAAATACATGAATAAAAGTGACATTTTTTTATAGGACTTACCAGACAGCCATTCACACATATATACATCCCACTTTGATAATGTTGGCTCTAGGACAGATTTAAAAAATGAGATCATCTTACCATGGATGTTAAAGAAAAACTGAAAAATTTTAGGTCATCAAAAAAATTAACAGAATGAAAACACACAGGCTTGCTATGAACTTCTAGGAGAAAAACACATATTAAAAAGAAAATAAAGTTTTGGAGACAAAAACAAGGTTGACATTGAAAATAAGCTATTAAGTACAATGGTAGTATTGCTAGTCAAAAGAAGGTTCCATATATGTATCTCCTTTGGAGAGATCCATGTCAGATGCTGGACCCAAATGTTGCCCAACTCTAAATTTCACTCCATGATTCTTTAAAACCACTATAGAAGGCCTATCATGTGTCAAATAATTTACTACTAATCCTCACAAAAACTACAAGGTAAGTGGCATGGCCACCAGTTTATTTTAGATGAAATGGAGGTTCAAAAAGGTTAAGTGATTTGTCTTAAGTCACAGAACTGGCATGGGGTGGCAGCACTGGGCTTCAGACCCAGGTCTGTTTGAGTTCCAGCTGTATCGTTTTGCCCTTTAGCTTGTAAAGGATGGTAAACTGGCCTGTTAACTTACTTGTTTAACACCCTCTGGAAGTGCTGTATTATAGAGCTGGCTTATCTTCTGCACTGTGTAAAGAACATCTACAAGATTGACAATTTCTGTGAGAGTTAATGCCATAAACTGCAGGGCATACAGATAGTCTATTCCTAACTAAAAAACCTCAAGCAGGATAAGTAGCTATAAAATAAAAAACCTCAAGCAGGATAAATAGCCTCATATAAAAACAGCAAATTCACATCCAGCAAACTCAACAAAACCTTTGTCTCCTTTGAGTTTTGGTCATGAGCAAAAAGTCAGGGGATATCAATCAAGGAATTAAAGGGCCTCAGGAATGCTATACTGTTGGAGGAAATGACATTTAAAATTTCAAAATCCCATTTCACTTAAAGTATAAAATCTAATGTGTTTAAATTTTATTTAGTCATGTTTATTCATGATAATAAATGTATTATAATTGATAATTGTTGGTAAGTATAATATGAAGTATACTTCTATTTTAAAAATCTTTCTGCACAAGTGTATTTATGGCAAAGCTATGCTGAATGAGTTTAGGAACATCAAATATACAGTAGTTCCCTATTTTCAATTGTGAAAATGAAGTGACTGATGCGGAAGAGAGCTCTATTTTAATCATTTGAAAATGTGTGTGGTCTTCTTTTCTCAAGCCTAAAGACCATGTGTATTTTGTTATTTCTCCTTAATACATCCCTGAGAAGAAGCTAGACCAAAAATTTTAGAACAGGCACAGAAAAGGGTAAATCACATGTTCCCCACTCGTAGGTCTAGACCCAGGATCACACTGTATCATTGTTAAGGCTTTTTTCCCTACAAAGTGCAATATAGGAAAACACTTTGAGAATCTTTTTGAAGTCTGTTGTTTCCCATATTAGAATCTACGGTATTGACATCCATAAGTATCTGTTAAGCTTGTGTTTAATAAGATAAATAGTCTGATAACTTACTGATGACAATCATCCCCATAATGACCAGCCGACACTGAGAGCTATGAAAATTCACTCAGTAACACTCTGTGTTGGTCATGAAAGAAAGCATATATATTAATTTTGGGATAATTAATGCATATCTCTTAAGTGCCAAAATTTAAAACTTGTAATTATTTTTGATGCAAGTCTTTCAGATATGTTAGTATACCTACCTGCCTTCTTAAACAGCATGCTCAGTACAGTTCTTCATGTTGAAGTTATATTCATGTGTTATTACAAATATCCAATGAGTTCTGATGTATATAAAATACTTCACAAAATGTAAAGGGCTATAACAAATACAAGTTAATATCAATTATTATAAAGTGATTCCCTCAGCCCTGAGGTGTCTTTATAATCATTTGCCTCAGATTCCTGGTGTGTTTTGTTTTGTTTTGTTTTTAATTTAAAAAAATTTACATCTGCTAGGCAGTTTGTTTTGCTTGAATGGTCTCCTACCACACTATCAATATGCCTGTCTCTGACAGGCTCCCTACTTCCTTCTAATGTTCTGTTTTCATCTGTTAGGAGCTGGGACATGGGATAGCAAGTTTGCTTAGTGTCTTAGGAGCTGGCTCAGCTCTGGGAGTGCAGTCTGTGAAACAGCTCTTTTCATTGCTCACCACTTTCCTGACAGGTTCACAAAAAGCTTCTAGATAATAGAAGTTCTCAGTTTAAAGCCCAGGCTAGTGATTTTCTCAGTTGCCACTAACTAAAATACTACAAGCTAAGGATGCTGCTAGACTAAGGAACAGCAATGTACCAAAGTACAGGGAAGCAAAAACAAAGACTGTGTTTGCACAGGGGTCTTTCATGATCTTAAGAAAAAAGAAGAGTGCAGAGGGAAAAAAGGCAATGAAAATCCAGATAGACTTAAGGGTATTTTTGATGCCATTAAACTTTGTCAATAACTAAAAATAGACACTTAAGTTTATCACACATGGTGCAAAGAGTTTAGTCTCAGTACAGAATAAGATATTACCGAAATTTATAAACAATTTTTTGTTGTGTTTGTCTTTTTGTCCTTTTAGGGCCGCACCCATGGCATATGGAGGTTCCCAAGCTACGGGTCTAATCGGAGCTTCTGCTGCTGGCCTACGCCAGAGCCACAGCAACACCAGATCCGAGCCGCGTCTGCGACCTACACCACAGCTCACGGCAATGCCAGATCCTTAACCCACTGAGCGAGGCCAGGGATCAAACCCACAACCTCATGGTTCCTAGTCGGATTCGTTAACCACTGAGCTGTGACGGGAACTCCTATAAAAACAATTCTTTAGAATTTCTCCCATTCAAATGATAATAGAAATTACCAAAAGTCTAAAATTGACCTATATGCTGCTTTCTTTAACTGTAATGAATTAGTGATAGAAAAATGGGTTTTATCAAAAGCTCCAGGGAATATATCTCACATGCATACATCTCCTCTATGTATATTATATATATGTCACTATAAATGAAAATGCCAGAGATAATAAAATTTTTAAGATAAGTCTGGTCCAAAGTATTTAAAATACACTTTCCAGCTTTCCTTTTTCCTCATTTAGATTTCATGGTTTTTACATTAAAGGTTGAATATTTGAATTTTCTTTTAAAATGCACTGCATCTTCCATTTCCAAACTCTGCTTTCTGATAAATTTTAGGTTCACATTTTCAGGAAATTTGGAGTGTTCCAGATAATATATTAGACACCAGAAAGTTTTCTCACCAGATTCTGAGGTGCTGTATATTCTTATTACGCTAGACTGTAAGCTCCTTGAGGGCAGGAATTCTTATTTATTCTGTTCTATTCCCAGTGCCCAGCAGGATCAATAAATTTTTGTTGAATAAATCAAATGAATCTTCACCATATGTGGCCTCAAGTTCCTACGAAGGCAGAATGTAATATGTAAAATTATTCAGTACTAAAGGAATCCATCATTTATTATAATGAACCACACGTCAGAAAACTAAGCATTTCTCATTGATTTGAAAAACTGCAAGACTCAGTTTTCATTCAGTAAACACGTGAACCCCTACTATATGCCTAGTTCAATACCAGAGCTCAAGTGACAAAGGTTACTAAGGTTGTGATATTCTGTAACTACAGTTGAGACAGACTTAGATGTAGGGTTGGCTTCATGGGTATGTTGACTTATGCTGTCATACACAGGCCCTGCACTGAGAAAAGCCCCAGACTTGGTTTAATGTTCTGCTAAAGCCATCTTGAAATCCTTAATTTTTTTAACAAGGATCCCACATTTTTATTTTGCACTGGGCTTACAAATTATGTAACTGGTCCTTTTTGAATATTATCATTTTGACATGGTGGAAACAATAAGCATTATAGTATTTTTTATCTACCTTCTAGTAAAGATACATTCATTGAATACTAGTGAATGATTCAGTAAAGTAACTTCTAAAATCTAAAAACTACCTCCCTCCCAAAAAGTTTTTAACAGAGCAATGTCCTTTATTTCAGAATGAGAAAAGCCTTCTAAAAATGTAATTGACTTTTACTCTTTCAACTGAGGTTTCAAATGGATGGTAGAACTGTAGGTGAATTTATCTATATACATACCTGAGTACAATTTTAAGGTTTTAATAAACCTTCTATTAATATATGCACTGAATATTTTGTCTAATTCATAATGTGCTTTTAAAAAATAAATGCCACTTTGAAAGATTTGACACACTTTGTGATTACCTTATTTTAAAGGTTGATGGCAAATTTGCATTTAGCAGTAGTTTGAAAATTTTTGTTTAAATTACCTAGGTGTTCATTTTTAGACCAGAATCAAGCATAAGGCTGTGACAGACACAGTGGCTTGGTGATTCTTCCCAGTGATATTCCAAACTTATTTAATCATGTAACTCTAAATAGGAAAAATACACTCAAAATTTGGTTATAAATTATATACATGTTATTGCTCTGATCTATTATGCATTATAAAACATGTACAGAGAAAGAGGAAATTTTTTTAAGTTTTTTTTTTTTTTAATCAAATTTCCACATTACCTCCTGCACTTCCAGGCTTCACTTGATCCTTCCACTGGTACATGCGCACTTCATTTTGTGAAGGCTGCTGTTCTAAAACACAGAATTAGCATTTTACACTGAAAACACATTTACCAAGATCTGAACCATTTGCATCTCTTCACTAATGTTCTGGCCATTTACAAGTTTATTTGATACGAATCATGTATAGTTTTATAAATTGTTTATCCAATGAAAATTATTCACACCAGTAAGCACAGCTGATAAATTTTTGTTTGCTGAGCTGTATACAGTGATTGATTCTCATATAAATTTAGAACATGCGTTTATTCACACTGTTCCTTAGAATGACATTTTCTTGTATTATTTAACAGTGTGATTGACGGTTCACTTTGCCACTCAATTTTAAATTTACTAGAAAAATGACGACCATACTTGGGATGCTAATTTTTTGGTAAGACACTGAAAAGAATAGTGAATTCCTTTGAATTCAGATTATTTTGTGAAGTTAATCATTCTTTAATTAACCATAACACTAATTATCACTATTTCAGTTATTCCTGACATTTTGGGCTATTTAAAAACAAAGTCACTTCTTTCATGGCACTTCTCCCAGTAACAAAGCAGTAGTCAGTGACAAATCAGTTATTTCAAGGAATACTTTCTTCTTTCCTTTCTCAGTCAGGTTCATTTGGCTGGCTAGTTCCACAACTCACAACGTGAGGAAGAATAAGACAGACAAAATTGCCTGTACATTGGAATCCTGACCCATACAGAGACTTTTGGCTAGTTATTTCTCAGAGTAAAGAATAGCTGAGCATGAAAGGTAAAGGAGGCGACTAAAACACAGTCTCATTTAGCTTATGTATGTCATAGGCTAAATGAGTCCCTCCCAACCCCAAATCTGTAGATTGCAGTCATGACCCCCAGTGTGATGCTATCCGGAGTGCAGCCCATGGAGGTGATTAGCTTTAGGTAAGGTCAACAGTTTCTCTCTGCTGTGAAGACAAGGTGAGAAATCCATACGCCAAGAAGAGGCCTCTTCACCAGGAACCACATCTGCCAGTAACTTGATCTTGGATTTCCCATTCCCAGCATCTGGAACTGTGAGAAATGTCTGTTGTTTAAGCTATTTATGGTATTTCACTACGGCTGCCCAAGCAGTTGTTAATTTTTCTGAAACAACCTCCATGACCCACCAAGTAATAAAAGTCGGAGAGGATATTAAGAATGCTGTGTTCCTTCATTCTCAATTCTTAAATATCAGATATCTACCAGGTGGCAGGCCCTATGCCAGGTACTTAAAACTGTGGAAATCAGTGCAGAGTCCCAGCCTTATGGAGCTGATATTTGAAAGGGCCAAAGACATCAAATAATGACACTAAAAACAGGTAAGTGCTATGAAAACAGTTCAGGAACATGGTAGCACAAGAATATGTCAGAGGAGAACCTGACTTGGTCCTTGAAGTATGAGCCAGCTTCCCTGAGGAAGTGACGCTTGAGCTGAGATCTGAAGGCCTCAGCAGGAGTTACTGAGTGGATCTGAAAAAGGTAGATTTCAGTGCAGGGGACTCCACATGGGGAAGGCCGGGAAAGCAGTGTTAGCTAGAAATGACAGAGTCCGAGTCTGGGAGTTCCTGCTGTGGCTCAGCAGTATTGAACTCAATATGAGCACGCTGGTCGATCCCTGGCCCCAATAGATGGGTTAAGGATCCAGCATTGCCGTGAGCTGTAGTGTAGATCACAGATGTAGCTTGGATCTGGTGTGGCCGGCAGCTGTAGCTCTAATTCAGTCCCTAGTCTGGGAACCTCCATATGCCACGTGTGGCCCTAAAAAGACAAAAAAATAAAGAGAAGAGACACAGCCTGGAGTGCACTGCAGCTGCACCGGCCTCCCCAAGTGCCAGGGTTCACAACATGAGCAGTGCTCTCTACTCCCCTCACTCTGGATGATGACTGCTACAGCTGGGTTACAATGACACGCAAAACATCCCCTTTTATCAATTCAAGAGTTCAGGATACTCACGTTTTTGTCTTCTTAGGGCCACATTGGCAGCATATGGAAGTTCCCAGGCTAGGGACTAAACTGGAGCCATAGCTGCCAGCCTAGGCAAAAGCCACAGTAATGCCAGATCCAAGCCATGTCTGAGACCTACCCCACAGCTCGTGGCAACGCCGGATCCTTAACCCACTTAGCAGGGCCAGGGATCGGACCCGCATCCTCATGGATGGAACTCCTCTTGCCCAAACAAAATAAACGAATGTTCTACCTACAAAGTTATCAGATGGAGTCACTAAGAGCCCAAGTAGTGTGCTACATGTTCTATCAACAAAAAGACTAAAAGAGGAGCTCCCGTTGTGGCTCAGCAGTTAGCGAATCCGACTAGCATCCATGAAGATGTGGATTCGATCCCCAGTCTTGCTCAGTAGGTCAAGAATCTGGCATTGCCCTGAGCTGTGGAGTAGGTCGCAGACACAGCTCAGATCCAGCGTTGCTGTGCCTGCGGCGTAGGCCGGTTGCTTCAGCTGATTAGACCCCTAGCCTGGGAACCTCCACATGCCGTGGGTGCGGCCCTAAAAAAACAAAAAACAGAAAGAGTAAGAGAGTAATCCACCACAAAGAGGAAATTACTATGAAGCCAACCACAAGAGAAGACCAGGTAGATGGACTTAAAAAAAAAAACAACTTTATTCCAAACAAAATTACCGAAAGAAGCACGTTAACTGTGAAACATTAATAGATTTCACGTAAGCTCATATAGTCACAAAACTCAAAATATCAAACAGAAACAGCTTTCTGTGCTTAATCACTTTTAATAATGAAACTTAAAAAAAGATAAACATGTAGAGACTCCCCCACAATTTGGGAGCCATTCAGGCAAGCAAATATTCAATATTAGGCAAAAAGACAGCATTAAAAATAAAAAATCCTCAAATTTAAGGAGACTGCCTATTCAAGTCTTTGATATGCATTTTAAGCTCTGAGAAAACAAAAATTATTTTAAAAGAAATCAAGTCTGAGTGCTTACCTTTTCTTTAAATGGGATCTCTTGTCTCGCCCTCATTTTGACAGCACAGCCCTCACACTACTACAGTACGTCATCCACACTGAGGCAGCGTTGGTCAACACGGCTGGCTTACTGTGAAGCCCTCTAGGACCACCGACTATTCTCTCGCAGGTTTGTACAGCTTGTAACTCGATATCACCACTGTAATCAAGCTAGGAAATTTCAGGTCTCCAAAGATGACTATATTTACACAATTCTGCCTTATTGCACAGTTCACAATGTACAGCAGATGATTATATAATCAGCCATAAAGATGGATACTGACTACCGAGACAAAAACATCAACTTTGTCTCCAATCACAAATGAAACAAAGACACACATTATTTACCGCCATATAGAGGTTGTGTTTACTCTGTGGTGCAGTCCTGAGGAGGCTCATACCACTCTAAGTGTGTTGAATACAGAATCCGTATTTCCAGCGGCATCAGACATGAAGTATACGAAGCAAGGCCAGAAGTGCTCTGCACTCACCAGCTGTCTGTGCCACACGTGTAACAGAAAGGCCACTTTTAAAGCTTTTCAGATAAAGTTACTCAACTTTGTTTGCCTTTTCAAAGTTATTACCATAGTAGTTTACAGAGGGTAAAAACAATAGAATCTCTTAATAATAACACATTTTGACTTAAAGTTCAGACAAAGCTGCTGGCTACCACAAGTTCTACAGAGTTTTTTTTTTCTGTCAAATTTAAGAAACCTATTGGACAACACAAAATCATCCCTGGTAATGTATCTGCAGTTTGGTCTTCAAAACTGTAAAAAGTGACAAAGAAATCCAAAAATATTATGAGTTAAAACCATTAAAGATATTTATTGTTTTTAAATGCCACATGTATGAGACAGCAGAAACCAAAGCATCCTTCAAATTCTCACTTCACTTGTATTTCACAAAAGTGCTTTAGAACTTAGATTTCTACCACCTATATGGAGTGTATAGACAAAAGAAAGCCCTGTGGAACCGAAAGCCAGTGGAGTCCACTCCCAGGGCCCGGGTGTGGCCCCAGGCCAACACCCACAAGCTCAGCACCCAGACATGCCCATGACAGCAGACACACACGTGAACAAGGGGGCCAGGCACCAGTGTCTCTGCCACTCAGCCCTCACTCTATTCAAGAGGCCAAAGGATGCTACTCACATTTATTTGGTGTCAGATTCTTGTTTTCCCAAATCCTTACATCTGCACCTTTATTTCTAGAATAAACTGCCATTTCCAGCAAAACACCGTCAAACAGAACCTTCGTAAAACCACCCCACTTTGCTACCACCTGGCAAACGCTTGACACCGCCTCCTAGTCCTTCACAGCCAGGAGGAGGATGTTCACAGCATCTGACCAGCCACCCTGCACTGAGAGGTAAACATCTTTTTTGGACTACCTGTCCAGAAACTGAGTAAACTGCCAACTGAGACCCTGATTTTATTTTGGTCAGCATGTGCACATATTCACGTGCCATTACCCAGCAGAATAAAAGATGTAATAAGAAACCTACGTGCTCTGCCCCATGTCGGATGCTGGAAAGAAATCTTAACTATATAATATTTACAGATATGGATTTTTAAAAGATTGATAAACTGCTTTTCTAGGACATCTCGTATGTTTTACTAGTTACTCAAACTGGTGTGTGACTCATTTTGCCTTATTTGGAAAAAATATTTTAAAATCTGATTCCTTTCAAAGTAACTGTCTGTTAGGTAAGAGAGAAATGTACTATCCAGCTATCACCAACTTCTAGAATCTATAATTAACCTTTCAAATATCTTTTATTTAGGTCTTATTCTCTCAAACTGTCTTAGTGTTTAAATGATAAAATGGTTAAAATTAGGTTCCTGAAATCTAAAAATCCTAACAGAAGTCTCTATTTCCAAGAGTAAAATAAAAAATACCGCTAACGCTGTGAGATAAAAGCAATCCTGAGTTTTTTCCCTTACCTGAACACTTAGAAACCAGGGAAAAAAAAAAAAATCTGAGGTCCATTAACAGACTTCCAAAACAAATTTTATGGAAGCATTTCTGCTGCTGTTGTTTTAAAGGAGTTTCAAGAGAACAGGATACTTGAATATGACAAACTACTATTCAAAGGAAAAAAAATCCTCAAACTTTCAAAGCTCTTCACTAAGCTGGCAACAATGATTCCAAGAAGCTGAGCTGAACAGAATTAGATCTACAATCACAGCTTTTCCCCCACGTTCCCGGGGAACCTTCTGTAAGCTGAAATGGCAGAAATTAAAGAAGCAATTACCTTTCTTTGTAAAAACAATCCTCTTCGGATTTCTCTTGGTTAGTGAAAACAGGTTCTAACGCAGGTCTTTTGTAAAAGTGAAATTGCACAAAGGAAACTTTGGGAAAGTAGGGGTACCTGCAATATGAAACTTCTTAAGGAGATGAAACATCATTAACAAAATTTAAGCCATCTTTTGGCAATGAAATAAGTGAAATTAATATAAAAATATCTCGGAAAGGTTTAAGGTCACATTCAGAAATACAGAGAAAACTTTCAAACCTACAAAGCAAAACAGGAGATGCCATTAGCTACAGGAGTCTACCATGTCTAACAGAAATAATCTGGACAATGGCCATCCCCACAGGTGCTTAGTTTCAAAATGAACACAAGCAACTTATCATACATAGAAAGCATACACATAATTAGCTGCTTTTCTTCTCTATTCTGCTCCTTTGCCCTACCACATATATGCTTAAGTTAACAAAAACTATCCTTTGCAACTCCTCCTAAGAGCAGAGAAGCAAGAAGTGGAGTAACAGGAATAAGCCTGAGAATTCATGGAACCCTAAGAACCTTTTCTCTGGCTGGTTATGGCCACTGCGTTTTAACACAGAATTTTGGAAAAAAGAAGCATATCTTGGCTGTAAGTTTCCTTGTCAAAAGCCATCAAGCTGTTAGACAGACAGCTATTAACCAGGCAATTCGCCTAAAGTTCTCAGATAACGATTTAAAAAATACAAACAGAATCCCACCTAAAAAAATACACTTAAGTTCTCCTACTGAAACTTTTATTCTGAATTTGTTGGTGCTTAAGGAAAACAACTTTGCCCATAATTCATTGTGCCCTAGCCTTATGATACTAACTTGTATTTGGCCAATTAGGAACAATGCCAAACTGCGTTCTTGTTAGGTCTGTTCTGTTGATAAATGGCACTTAACTGATTTCTTTCATATAATCTTTAACAAGAACTCATAAGTCGCATTAATTATGCCCCAGGAGATGAGGGAGCGATGGTAATTCAGATGGGCACCTCGGAAAAGATTTGTCAGTTTCCTGTCCCGTTCCAGCCAGATTTTTTGGAAAACCTTGGGGAAAGACTGAAATTCCCCACCAATCTGAGACTGCATACGAGTTTTTACAACATTAACTGGAAAAAACAAGATTCCCAACATGGCACCCAGCAAGCCCCCGCAAATAAAATCATTAACCAAATGGGCACTGTGAGTCGTCGCTGTAGGCAGGTGCTCCTTGATGGGACCGCGAAGGCCAAAAAAAAGAACATTGCTGAATCCGTTACGGAAAAGAACAGGCACCAAGCCTCGATAATACTCTCTAATTCCATGGCATTTCAGTGCTTTGAAAGCCTGGTAAGTGTTTGTAAATTTGTCATGATGCTTGTGGTCTTGAAGCAATGTTTGAACTCTTTCCAATGGAGTGAAAACTGCTTCTGTTGTCCCTGCAAGTACTGCTGCCATGCTACGGGTTGCAAACTCGGGGGTACTGACATGCTTACGGAGGAGGCAAGATAAATCCTCATACAGACCGAACATAAGTGCCAGCGTAGTTGTCTTCTGCATTAACGGGGGAAGGATTCCGCGATACAAGTTTCGAAATCCATCCCTCCTCAGCTGAAGCACTGCATCCCGGGTTTTGATTCCATACAGCTGCTGCCGGAAGAGGACCTTCTGAATGGGAAATGTGATTGCGACGTTGTTGAAAGCTGCACAGCAGCCACACAAGTAATGCTTCATTTCACTAACATTTGCAATATGAGGTGATATATCTTGCTTTGAGGATGCTAGGATCGGTGGCCTCTTTTCATGAGCTTCTGAATCCATCATGTTGGTTAAGATCTTTCTTCTTCGTGAAGGATTTTTTTAACCTACAAACAGTAAAAATGACAATAGGTAAACCTTTCTATACAGTGCGAAACATGACATTTCCCCCTAATCCTTCCTCCAGTTTCTGGACTCTATTACAGTCCTCCTTTCAGACTAGCTCAGTAGTCGTTGAAGCATTTTTAGAGGGCCCTGAGGCCCTTTCGAAGGTCCAAGAGGTCCTCCCTTTTCTAACTACAAACCTACATGAGGCTGGATTTTCTGCACATACTTCAACCAAAACAATTTATCACAACAGACCAAATGCAGAAACAGATGAGACGCCACCTATCTTAAAAAAAAAAAAAAAAATTTTTTTTTGACAACACCCACAGGGGAACTTCCCAGGCAAGGGATCAAACCTGCGACACAAGCTGCTGCAGTGACAATGCCAGATCCTTATCACACTGTGTGACAAGGGAATTCCTCCACCTATCTTTTAAGTCAGACATTAAAGAGACTTACAAAACTTAACACATACTAATTTTTTTGGGGGGGGATAATTATTTTTCATGAAAGGTGTTAACACTAATGGGTTATAATTAAAGTGAATTAATATTTAAATTTTGTTTTTATTTCTAAGACCATGAATACTAATGCATACAATTAAAGGCTCTTTGAGGGCCACAAAATTTTTTAAGTGTAATGGGGTTCTGAGACCAAAAAAACATGTGAAAATCTCTGGATTAGATCATATATAATGCCTATACCACATAATGGTATATACTATTATCCTTCTGAAACAAAGTCTTCTCATAAGAAATAAAATAGCAAGACACACTGCATCATTCTATTCACCAACACTTAATTAGTACCTACTTTGAACTTGGCCCTCTGCAACGTGCTAGATTCAAAGACAAGGAACTTGCAATCTAATAAAACACTCTGGGAGATCCCTTCGTGGCTCAGGGTTAACGAACCCTACTAGGATCCATGAGGATGCAGGTTAAATCCCTGGCCTCGCTCACAGGGTTAAGGATCCAGCATTGCCACGAGCTGTGGCTCCTATTCAGCCCCTAGCATAAGGGAACTTCCATATGCTGCAGGTGCGGCCCTAAAAAGCATTTAAAAAAAAAAAAGGACAACAACGACGACTCTGCCCCGGTATACAATCACTCCACAGTGTAAGTCCCTCTATGAAAACTATATACTGTGGGAACACAAGTAATAAACAGCAAGCCACTGTGAGGTGGAGGTCGGGAGAACAAGGTCAAGGAAGGCGTGAAGGTCTATACTATACACAATTTTTACATATTTAATTCTCAAAACAACTACATAAAGTAAACGTTCTTTTCCCAGTTTTACAGATAAAAAAAACCAATACTCCCCTTCTTGCAAGGTATGGTTAGTAACTGGTGGAGCTGGCATCTTTAAATAAGGTCTGACTCCAGAGTTCATGTCCCTGCTGGCAGCACCACAGATAGAAATAACTCTGGGAGACTGCCCTGGGACAAAGAATGTACCAGACCATGCTGAAAAAGATTTGAAACCTAAATATGCAGGCTTAGCCCACTGAATGGAATGAAGGCCAGGTCCTACCCTTAGAATACATCTGTTTTCTAAGATGGCAAGATCGTTCTTTGCCAGTCATCCCAGTCATATATAACCCAATTAAAAAACAAGAAAAGAACTTGAACAGGAGTTCCCGTCATGACTCAGTGGAAACAAATCCGACTGGGAACCATGAGGTTGCAGGTTCAATCCCTGGCCTCACTCAGTGGGTTAAGGATCCAGCGTTGCCATGAGCTGTGGTGTAGGTCACAGACGTAGCTCAGATCTGGCGTGGCTGTGGCTCTGGTGTAGGCCGGCGGCAACAGCTCCGATTAGACCCCTAGCCTGGGAACCTCCATATGCCACAGGTGTGGCCCTAAAAAGACAAAAAGACAAAAAAAAAAAAAAAAAGGACTTGAACAGACATTTCTCCAAAGAAGATAGACAAATGGCCAAACGGTACTGGAAAAGATGCTCAGCGTCACTTTATTATCAGAGAAATGCAAATGAAAACCTCATACCCATCAGGACGGCTACTGTTAGAAAGAAAAAAGGAAAAAAAGTTTTAGTGGTGTGTAAAATGGTGTAACTACTAGGGAAAACAGTATAGCAGTTCTTCAAAAAATTAAAAATAGAACTGCCATATGATATGATCACCAATCCCACTTCTGGGTATATATCCGGAAGAATTAACTGTAGATTCTCCAAGAGAGATCTGTATATCCATGTCCAGAGCAAACTGTTCACAAAAACCCATAAGGTGGAAGCAACCCAAGTGTCCACTGATGACTGGGTAAACAAAACGTGACATAATATTATGTGGTCTTAAAAAGGAAGGAAATCCTGTCACATGTTACAACACAGTTGAATCTTGAGGACAACTGAAAAAAGTCATTTCACTTACAGTGAGGAACCTAAACCAGTCAAATTCATCGAGACAAAAGAGTGCACTGAATGGTGGTTACCAAGGGCTGGGAGAGGTGGGAACCGCGATATTGTTTAATGGGTTTAGTTTTAGTTCCGCAAGATGAGAAACTTCTGGAGGATCTGTTTAACAATGTAAATACAATTAATGTTATTGTGCTTACACTTAAAAACTGGTTAAGATGGTAAACCTTATGTTTTTTTTAAATCATACACACAGAGAAAAGATATGTAAAGGTTTCAACTGCAAATAAATTAAAAACAAAAGGATAGATAAACCATCTAGGTCTTTGACCTATGACAAAAAACAAACCAAGTTCCTTATTTTTTTTTTTCCCCTCTCTATACTGCTGTAAACTGCTAAGCATTCAGGACAAAAGAAGTTAAACAGAAATGTCATCACTGTGAAGTTCATAATCAGAAAGCATTAGTTCTTAAGGAATTTATATGTGCAGGAGCCACAGATATGTAACATGAAATATGCAAAAGACACATACACAACCCTAATTTTCCCTTTAAAAATATAGCCTCAGGAAATCATTGTTAACAAGAGATGTTCACAAAGAAGTAACTACAGGGCAATTACAACTACACTCAACAGAAATACAGAGTGAAAAACTAAATGTGGAGTTCCTGTTGTGGCTCAGTGGGTTAAGCATCTGGCTTTGCTGCAAGCTTCAGCGCAGGTCACAGATGAGGCTTGAGTCTAGTAATGCTGTGTGTGGCACAGGCCAGCAGTTATAGCTCTGATTCGACTCCCAGCCTGGGAACTTCCATAAGCCCCAGGTGAGGCCCTAAAAATTAAAAAAAAAAAAAAAAAAAGGTTAAACATGCAACAGTAACGGACTCAATGCATAAATAAAGATGTAGCCAACTGATGGGATATCGTGTAAATATTAAAAATAAAGGAGTATTTAAGTTTCAACATATTAATTTTGAATTTTTAACAGTATTAATGAAGACTGAGATAGCAGTGAGTCCTTTTTTTAATCAAGTGTTATAGGAAAAAAAAATAAAGAATACTTTTATTGACATGACACAATCCTGTGTTTATCGGTATACATTAAAAAAAGCAGAGTAAGCAGTTTATGTTTTCTAATTTCATAATAATGCCCTTTTCTATATTTTTCGGGTCAAATTTATCTCAATCTACTCAACTCTATTTTCAAAAGCTGGGGACGGTCCACTGCCACCCTCAGGGACTCCAGGAGCAGTTACAAACTGCCATCACCACCCTCATGGAGTCCAGGAGTAGTCGTGAGCTGCCTCCACTCCCATCACTTGCTCTGGGTGCACAGCAGCGCCAAGAACCCCAGGACTGTGTTTGCACATCCACTATCAAGGGGATAACAGCCAGCACACAATGAAGAAAGAGGCTGATAGGTATCCATACTAAAAACAGCCTTTGCACCAAAAACATTAAACCCACACAAGCTACACAGGGGCATTCCCCTGTATAAATAGGCCTTCAAGACCAAAATACACAGCTGATTCTCCAAAACTCAGAGAATAAGAGAAATATAAGTAAAATGAAGTGGTCTTTTACTCACTCCCAGTTAAAATATAAACCAAGAGAATTCCGCTTAAAGAAGAAATAATGAAACAAACCTCTTCAGTCTAACAGACATTGATTTCAAAAAGAAGATAATGAAAATACTATAGAAACTAAGAAAGGCTAGACAGAAATGCAGAGTACTTTAAAAAGTAACTGAAAACTATGAGGAACCAAGAGAAATTAGAAAACTCATCTGCTGAGATGAAAGCTGAGCTAAAGGCAATGAACAGCAGAATGAATAATGCAGAAGAACAAGTAAGTGACCTGGAAGATAGAAAAATGGAAATCACCTAATCAGGACAGTAGACAGAAAGCCAAATGAAAAAAAGATGAAAGCAATATAAGAGACCTTTGGGATAATACAAAGCGTGCCAATCTATGCAAAATAGGGATTCCGGGAGGAGAAAGAGAATAGGGGCATCAAAAATATATTGGAAGATATAATGGCTGAAAACATCCCAAACCTGAAGAAGGAAACAGATATCCAAGTACAGGAAGCACAGAGGGTCCAAAACATACCTACACTAACACACATTATAATAAAAATGGCAAAAGTTAAAGATGAGGAGAGGATTCTAAAGGCAACAGAAGAAAAACATTTAATTACAAGGGAATTACCATAAGGCTATCAGCTGATTTTTCTAAAGAGAGTGGCAAGATATATGCAAAGAAGCAAGGGAAAAATCTGCAATTTAGGATACTCTATCCAGAAAGATTATCATTTTGACTAGAAGAACGGATAAAGAATTTCTCAGACAAGCAAAAACTAAAATAAGACAGCAACACTAAACCTATCCTAAAGGAAATGTTGAAAGGTCTTATCTGTAGGAAAGGGAAAATCACAATTGGAAATTGAGTCACTTAAGCCAGTACTTAGATTTTTAAAAAAACAATTAAAAATTCCTATGAAAGTGATGATAACCATAACGAACAGCAGAAGGATGAACATGAAGATGTAATAGAGGACATCAAAAATCACAAAATGTGGGGAAGGAGAGTAAGAAAACGTAGATTATTTTCCCCTAGAATGTGAGCCTATATGACTGTCTAAGGCAAGGAGACACAGGAAGGGATTAATATACTTGAAAAACAGGGTAACCACAAATCAAAAACATACAAAAGATTCACAAAAACCAAGAAGAGAACATAAGCATAACACAAAAGAAAATCATCACAAAAGGAAAAATATAAAATCAATGGGAAATCAAGGTTTTAAATGGCAATAAACACGTATCAATAAGTACCTTAAATTTCAATAGACTAAATGCTCTTATCAAAAGATGTAAAACAGCAAAATGGATAAAAAACACAAGAGCCTACAATGTGCTGCCTATGAGACCCACTTTAGGGCAAAGGACACAAACTGAAAGTGAGGGGATGGAAAAAGATATTTCAGGCAGACAGAAATGACAATGGGGGCTGCAATACTCACGTCAAACAAAATAAGCTTCAAAACAAAGGCCCTAAAGAAAGATAAAGGAGGACACTATATAATGATAAAAGGATCAATATAAGAAGACGATTTTACACTTGTCAACATACATGCACCTAATATAGAATCACATACAATACATAAAACACAATATATAAACCCATGAAACAAATACTAACAGATATAAAGGAAGAAACTGACAAGAATACAATAAAAGTAGGAGACTTTTAACACCCTATTTACATCAACGGACAGATCTTCTAGACCGAAAATCAATAAGGTAACTGTGGAGTTCCCATTGTGGCATAGTGGTAACAAACCTGACTAGTACCCATGAGTGTGAGGGTTTGATCCCTGGCTTCGCTCAGTGGGTTAAGGATCTGGCGTTGCCATGAACTATGGTGTAGACTGTAAATGTGGTTTGGATCCCAAGTTGCTGTGGCTTTGGCATAGGCCAGTTACTGCAGCTCCAATTTGACCCCTAGCCTAGGAACTTCCATATGCTGCAGGTACAGTCCTAAAAAGACCAAAAAAAAAAAAAAAAAAAAAAAAGGCAACTAAGATCCTGAATGATACAACAAAACAGTTAGACTTAATTGAGATCTCCATGACATTACATTCAAAAAAAACCAGAATACACATTCTTTTCAAGTGCATATGGAACATTCTCTAGGAACCACATACTGGGGCACAAAACAAGCCTCCACAAATTTAAGAGTACAGACATCATCTCAGTCATCTTTTCTGCCCACATTGGCATGAAACTAGAAATCAACCACAGAGAAAAAAGGAGATAAAAACATACTATTATAAGTCCAATTGGTCAATGAAGAAATCAAAGAGGAAATTTAAAAACACCTCGAAGCAAATGACAATGAACATACACCCATATAAAATTTATGGGATGGAAGTTCCCATTGTGGCTCAGCAGAAATGAATCCGACTAGGAACCATGAGGTTGCAGGTTCGATCCCTGGCCTTGCTCAGTGGGTTAAGGATCCGGCATTGCCATGAGCTATGGTGTAGGTTGCAAACGTGGCTCAGATCCCGTGTTGCTATGGCTGTGGTGTAGGCTGGCAGCTGCAGCTCTCATTAGACCCCTAGCCTGGGAACCTCCACATGCCACAGATGCAGCCCTAAAATGACAAAAGACAAAAAAATAAATAACAAAATTTATGGGATGCAGCAAAAGCAGTTCTCAGAGGGAAATTCATAGAAATACAAAATTTCCTCAAAAACACAAAAAAAATCTCGAACAGCCTAACCTACCACTAAAAATTAGAAAAAGGACAAACCTAAAGTCAGCAGAAGGAAGGAAATAATAAAGATCAAAAAGAAGAAATAAAATAGATTTTAAAAAATAGAAAAACATTAATAAAATCAAAAGCTGGTTCCTTGAAAGGGTAAATGAGATTGAAAACCACTGGCCAGACACACCATGAAGAAATAAGAGAGTACCCAAATAAACAAAATAAGAAATAAAAAAGGAGACATAATAACCGACACCACAGAAATACAAAAAACTGTAAGGGGATTACTACAAACAACTGTGTGCCAACAAATTCAACAACCTAGAAGAAATGGACAATTGCTACAAACATACAGTCTACCAAAACTTAAACAGATAACTTGAACACCAGATGTGATCACTAGATGTGAAACAGAGTCTCTAATTTAAAAACTCCCTACAGGAAGATCTCTTGTGGTACACTGGGATAAAAATTTGCAGCTGTGGCACAGTTCACAACTGCAGCTCAGGTTCGATCCTGGCCCAGGAACTTCTACAGGCTACAAATGCAACCAAAAAAAGAAAAAAAAACAAACCTCCCTACAAACAGAAGTCCAGGCCCAGGCCCAGATAGCTTCACAGGCAAATTCTACCACACATGTCAAGAATTTTTTTTTTTTGGTCTTTTTGCCTTTTTCTAGGGCTGCACTCGTGGCATATGGAGGTTCCCAGGCAGGGGTCTAATTGGAGCTGTAGCCACCAGCCTATGCCCAGCCACAGCAACGCCAGATCCGAGCCGCGTCTGCAACCTACACCGCAGCTCACAGCAATGCCAAATCGTCAACCCACTGAGCAAGGCCAGAGATCGAACCCACAACCTCATGGTTCCTAGTCGGATTCGTTAACCACTGTGCCAGGACGGGGAACTCCCATGCCAAGAATTTATACTGATCCTTCCCAAAACGTTTCAAAAACTTGAAGAGGAGGAAACATTCCCAACAACATTTTATGAAGGCAGCACCATCATCCTGATACCAAAACGAGACAAAGACACCAGCAAAAAAGAAAATTATAGGCCAGTATCTTTGAATACAGATGCAAAAATTCTCAACAAAATATTACCAAACCAAATCCATTAAAACACAAAAATATCAAAGACCATGACCAAGTGGGATTCGTCCCCAGTTTACAAAGATGGTTCAACATACACAAATCAATGTGATACGCCACATAAAAGACAAAACAAAAATCACATGATCATCTCAAAAGATACAGAAAAAGCATTTGACAAATAACATCCATTCATGATAAAAATTCTTACCAAAGTGGTTACAGAGGGAACATATTTCGACATAAAAGCAATTAATTTTTTTAAATAAAAAAAGTTATCTATAACAAACCCACAGCCAATACTCAACAGTGAAAAGCTGAAAACCTTTCTGCTAAAATCCAGAACAAGATGTCCACTCTCACCTCTTCTATACAACATAGTGTTGAAAGTCCTAACCCCAGCACTCAGAAAAGAAAAAGAACTAAAAAGTATCCAAACTGGACGGAAAAAGGTAAAATAGTCATTACATGCAGATACATGATACTTTATATACAAAACCCTAAAGATTCCACACAAAAATTACAACTGATATTTTCAGCAAGGTAGCAGAATACCAGATTAACATCCATAAACCAATCGCATTTCTTTACATTTACACTAACAATGAAATATCAAAAAGGGAATAAAAAAAAAAGAATCTTTTAAAATCATACCCACCAAAATAAAATACTTAGGAATAAAATTGACCAAGGAGGTAAAGGACTTATATGCTCAGAACTATATAACAGTAATAAAGGAAACTGAATATGATTTAAATAAATGGAAAGAGATCCCATGCTTTTGGATTAGAAGAATATGGTTAAAATGCCCATACTACCTAATGCAATCTACAGATTTAATGTAATTCCTTAGCAAATTACCCATAACATTTTTCACAGAACTAGAACAAATAATCCAAACACTTATATGGAACCATAAAAGACCCAGAACTGCCAAAGCAATCCTGAAGAAAAACAATAAAGCAGAAGGCATAAGTATCTCAGACTTCAGACAATACCCCAAAGCTACAGTAATCAAGAGAGCATGGTATTGGCACAAAAACAGATATATGGATCAATTTAACAGAAGAGAGCCCTGAAATAAACCCACATACCTAGGGTCAATTAATCTTCAACATAGGAAGGAAGAATATAAAATGGGAAAAAAACAGTCTCTTTAGCAAGTCGTGTTGGGAAAGTTGGACAGCAGCAAGTAAATCAGTGAAGTTAGAACACACTCTCACACCATACACAAAAATAAACTCTAGATAACTTTAAAACTTAAACAAAACATGACACCATAAAACTCCTAGAAGAGACAAAAGCAAAACATTCTGACATAAATTGTACCAATGTTTTCTTAGCTCAGTCTCCCAAGGTAACAGAAACAAAAACAGAAATAAACAGCAGTTCTTGCTGCAGCACTGTGGGTTAAGGACCCATAAACAAAATGAAAAAACAACCTACATACTGAGCAAAAATATTTGCAAATGATGGGCTTAATAACCGACAAGTGCTTAATTTCCAAATATACAAACTGCTCATACAGCTCAACAAAAAAACAAACAACCCAATCAAAAAACTGGCAGACAATCTCACATTTCTCCAAAGACACATGAAAAAATGGCCAGCAGGCACATGAAAAAATGTTCAACACTATCAGAGAAATGCAAATCAAAACTACAATGAGGTACCACCTCACAGTGGAGAGAATGGCCATCACTAAAATTTCTGCAAATAACAAATGCTGGACATTATTTACAGTAGCCAACAAAGAAGCAGCCAAATGCCCATCAGTAGATGAATGGGTAAAGACGATATGGAATATATACACACAATGAAGTATTACTCAGTCGTAAAAAAAGAATGAAATTTTGCAATTTGCAGTAACATGGATGGACCTAGTGAATATTACGCTTAGTGAAATAAGTCAAAGATAAGTACTATATAATATCATTTATATGCAGAACCTAAAAAATAATATACATGAGTGTATATGCAAAACAGAAACAGACTCAAAGATATAAAAAACAAAGTTGTGGTTACCAAAGGGGAAAGGAGAGGGGGAAGGAACAAATTAGGGGCATGGGATTAACAGATGCAAAGTACTATGTATAAAACAACAAGGATGCATTGTACAGTACAGGGAATTACACCATTATCTTGGGTTTTTTGTTTTTTGGCTTTTGTCATTTTAGGGCCACACCTGCAGCATATGGAGATTCCCAGGCTAGGGGTCTAATCTGAGCTGTAGCTGCTGGCCTGCACCAGAGTCACAGCAACGCCAGACCCAAGCCGCATCTGCAACCTACACCACAGCTCACAACAACGCCGGGTCCTTAAACGAGTGAGGCCAGGGATCAAACCCGCAACCTCATGGTTCCTAGTCGGATTCGTTAACCGCTGCACCATGATGGGAAATCCGATATAGCCATTATACGTAATAATTTACAATGGAATATAATCTTCAAAAATACCAAATCGCCATGCTATAACCTGAGACAAATATAATATTGTAAAGCAAATATACTTCAATTACAAAAAATAGTGATAACATTGAATCTGGCAAGGATGCAGAGAAAACTGATCACTCATACAGTACTGCTGGAAATATAAAATTACACAGCCGGACTTCCCGTCGTGGCACAGCGGAAACGAATCTGACTAGGAACTATGAGGTTGAGGGTTCGATCCCTGGCCTTGCTCAGTGGGTTAAGGATCCAGCATTGCCGTGAGCTGTGGTGTAGGCCGCAGACACGGCTTGGATCTGGCCTTGCTGTGGCTCTGGCGTAGGCCAGCGGCTACAGCTCCGATCGAGTCGACCCCTAGCCTGGGAACCTCCACGTGCCGCAGGTACGGCCCTAAAAAGACCAAAAAAAAAAAAACACCACCATAAAATCGCACAGCCACTCTAAAAAATAGTTGGGGAGTTTCTTTAAAGAAAGACTAAACATGAGATGACTGTACGACCCTGGAATCCCACTCCCGGACATTTACCCTAGAGAAATGAAAACTTATATTCACACAGAAATTTGTACATAAGTCCGTAGTAACTATATTCATAGTAGGTGAAAACTAGAAACGACCCACATGTCCTTTAGTAGGTGAAAGGTTCAACAAACTTGAGTACATCCACACTACAGAATATCTCTCAGCATTTAGTTAAAAGGAATGAATTACTGACACACACAAGAGCGCCAGTGGAACTCAAGGGAATTATGCTGAGTGAAAGAAGCCAATCTCAAGAAGTTACACACTGTATGATTCTATTTATACAACATTCTTGAAATGACAGAATTACAGAGCCAGAGAATAGAGAAGTGGTTGCTAAGAGTTAGAGGCTGCACAAGGGGGAAGGGTGTGGCAATAAAGAGGTAGCCTGAGAGCCTTGCAGTGATGGGACAGTTCTCAACATTAATTGCAGCGGTGGTTACATGGAACTGTATGCGTGGTACAACTGCACAGAACCACACACACACACACACACACACGTAAAAGTAGTGAAATTTGAATATGCCCCAATGTCAGTTGCCTGAGTACTTTTTTGTTTTTTTTTTTTTTTTGCTTTTTAGGGCCGTACCCACTGTATATATGTTTCCAGCCTAGGGGTTCAATTGGAACTACAGCTGCTGGCCTACACCACAGCCACAACACCACCAGATCTGAGCCACGTCTGCGACCTACACCACAGCTCATGGTAACGCCAGGTCTTTAACCCACTGAGCGAGGCCAGAGATCAAAACTGCAACCTCATGGAACCTAGTCGGGTTCATTAACCACTAGCCACAAAGGGAACACCTCAGTTGCCTGGTTTTGATACTGTACTACACAAGACTTTAGGGGAAACTGGGTGAAGAGTATGTGGGATTTCTACGTACATTTTTTTTTTGCAAATTCCTATGACTTTATAAACATTTCAAAATAAAAGTTTAAAAACAAAAACACAAATGCTAGAGAGAATGTGGAGAAAAGATAACCCTCCTACACTGCTGGTATAGGTGGGAAAATAAGTTGGTACAGCCACTATGGAAAATATTATAGAGGTTCCTTAGAAAACTAAGGCCAGAATTACATATGTATGATCCACCAGTTCCACTCCTGGGCATATATCCAAACGAAACCATAATTCAAAAAGATACATGCATCCCTATGTTCAGAGCAGCACTACTTATTACAACCAAGAAATGGAAACAACATATGTGTCCACTGACAGGTGAATGGATAAAGATGTAGTACATATATACAATGGAATACTACTCAACCATAAAAAAGAACAAACAAATGTCATTTGAAGCAACATGGATTCAACTAGAGATCATACTAAGGCAAGTCAGAAAGAGAAAGACAAACAGCATATGCTATCACTTACATGTGGAATCTAAAATATGACACAAATGAACCCATCTACAACACAGAAACAGACACAAGGAGAATAGACTTGTGGTTGCCACGGGGGTTGGGAGAGGGATGGAGTGGGAGGTTGGAGTTAGCAGATGGAGGCTGTTATACATGGAGGGGATAAACAACAAGGCCCTCCTATAAAGCAAAGAGAACTACATTCAATGTTCTACGATAAACCATAATGCAAAATAATGTATGTATGTGTGTGTGTGTGTGTGTACATATTTTTTTTTTTTTTGCCACCCCATGGCATACGGAGTTCCTGGGCCAGAGATCACATCTGAGCCACAGTGGCGATCTAAGATGCAGCTGCGGCAGCGCTGGACTCTGAACCCCACAGTGCTGGGCCAGGATCTGAACTTGTGTCCCAGCGCTCCCAAGACTCTGCAGATCCCATTGTACCACAGCAGGAGCTCCGAAAGAGAGTATTTTTCAAAAAGTGTGTGTGTGTGTGTGTGTGTGTGTGTGTGTGTGTGTGTGTATGAACAACTAAAACACTACTGTACAGCAAAAATTGTAACACAATATTGTAAAACAGCTATATGTCAATTAAAAATGTTTTTAAATGTTGGAG
>PVHT021183634.1:34870171-34980195 GCA_004024745.2 Catagonus wagneri | reverse complement strand
CAGCAGGAGCTCCGAAAGAGAGTATTTTTCAAAAAGTGTGTGTGTGTGTGTGTGTGTGTGTGTGTGTGTGTGTGTGTATGAACAACTAAAACACTACTGTACAGCAAAAATTGTAACACAATATTGTAAAACAGCTATATGTCAATTAAAAATGTTTTTAAATGTTGGAGACAGTGACAAAACTAAGACCTAATCAGGACAATAAAAGGCTAATTGTGACAGAATGACATGACAAATTTTCCAAGTGACCAAAGGCAAATTACTGTACCTCCCTGAGGCTGCTTCCACACTTACAAGCAGCCAGTGTCACCTACCCTGCACAACGGAGTGAAGTGAGCTGGAAAGTAAGCACACCAGGCCCCAGGGGTGTGCTGGGGACACGGTCAGGGTCCACTCAGCATGTGTCAGCCTTCCCAGGTGTTTCCTTCCTCCCTAAATTCTTTTAAATTAAAAAAAAAAAAAATTGGGGGGGGAATTCCCATCAAATGGCTCAGCGGTAACTAACCTGACCAATATCCACAAGGACACAAGAGTCTGATCATTGGCCTTGCTCAGTGGGTTAAAGAAACCGGCGCTGCCATGAGCTGTGGCATGGATTGCAGATGGGGCTCGGATGGGTCCGGAGTTGCTGTCATTGCAGCATAGGTCAGGAAAAAGAAAAGAAAAATTTTTTTGTATTTGCTTCATTCAGACTTACAGGACAACACCTTGTCAAAAAGACATTCATTTACTTTTGTTGGGAATTTTTCTCTGCCTGCTTTTACATTGGCCTCCACAGTATACAAGATATTTTAATTTTTTTTTGGCCAAGCTTGAGGCATGCCAAAGTTCCCAGGCCAGAGACCAAACCTGCACCACAGCAGAAACAACAGATCATTAATCACGAGGCCACCAGGGAACTCCAAGAGATTTTAATTCAACCAACTTAATTTAACTCCTGTAGGTGTCAGAGATTAGAGATAAATAAGAGCTCCGGCCTCAGTTCAGATACAACATGCAAACAACTGAACTACAGTCTGATAAATGCAATTGTAGAAATATGTACATCGTATAAAGGCCTCACAGAGAAGGTATCTGGAGGGAATGAAAGGGTGGTTTATGACGTCTGGGCAGGGCTCTGAAAGCTGAATAGAACGTACCTAAGGGTGAGGCACATTTTAGCCAAAGGCAGCACAGGCTAAGGTATAGGCCTTGTGTCAAAAGAGCAGCAACATCACACTCCTGAGAAGTGTGTCTGGCTGGAGCTTAATGTGGGTGGGAGATGCATGGGTGGCAGACAAAGACGGATGAAAAAGCAGGCTGGGCCCTGCATTATGAGAGACCCTCATCATGATCCCAAGACCCTCAGATGCTACTATGTACTATTCTTTTTTCATTTGTAAAGCAAATAGAAACAGTCTTCCTTAAGGATGTTACACAAGTCTGTGCCCCCTTTTCTCAGAAGATAGACTATATTAAGAAGAAAATGTACTAACTGCACACTCTGGCCCAAAGCCTCTTTGCAGTTGGAGCTGGCTTGCTATCACACTTTTATTAGAAAAGATAAACACGCCCTCAATTGAGAAGAATTATGACCGGCCCACTGCAAGCCCAAAGTCTGCCCCAAGGAAGGTAAGAGAAGGGGTTGGGAAACTCTCATCATCTGTCACCTGGCCACACATACAGAACTAGACATCGACAAAGCCACAACCTTTCACTGTCCACCCCGCCACCAGGGCAGCGACACCGCCCCTTGGTGCCAACATGCTGCGTTGATTTGAACAAACCTCTCCTCCAGCAGAGGCTGGAGGAGTGGGACTTGTATCTAAATGGCACTTAGCACTATCACGAAGGGGAATAAAGGGGCAGTAAAAACTGCCCACTGGAATTCTGAAAATTTGCTCCACTGCAATTTCAATAATCAAAGGATGGCTCAGCTCAGAGAAAAGAGTTACTTCTAACTCTGGCAGGTATTAAAGTAGTTAGATTATGAAGTCATGCTCTACCAACAGGCTAGATTTCTTGGAGTTGGGCTGCTTGTAGATCCAATAAAACAAGTGAATCATTTAAACAAAAATTCACTAAAGAAATGTATATTACTTCTTTAGAGAAAAATTTACACATTAAAAAATACATATTTAATAGAGCTGCCATATGATCCTGCGATCCCACTCCTGAGCATTTATCAAGACAAAACTATAATTTGAAAAGACACATGCACCCCTTATGTTCACTGCAGCACTATTTACAATAATCAAGACATGGAAGCAACCTACATGTCCAATGACAGATGAATGGATTAAGAAGATGCAGTACATATACACAATGGAATACTGCTCAGCCATAAAAAAAAAAAAAAAAATCAAAATAATGCCATTTGCAGCAACATGGATGGACCTAAACATTGTCATGCTAAGTGAAGTCAGAAAGAGTTACCATCATGGCTCAGAGGAAACGAATCTGACTAGCATCCAGGACACAGGTTCGATCCCTGGCCTCGCTAGGTAGGTTAATGATCTGACGTTGCTGTGAGCTGTGGTGTAGGTCGAAGACACAGCTCAGATTCCCAGTTGCTAGCAGTTGCTGTTGTAGCACAGCAGCTACAGCTCTGATTGGACCCCTAGCCTGGGAACCTCCATATGCTGCAGGTACAGCCCTAAAAAGGACCCAAAAAATAGAAAGAAAAGAAAAACAAATACCATGACATGACTTATTTGTGGAATCTAAAATGACACAGGAGTTCCTGACGTGGCTCAGAAGTTAATGAATCTGACTAGGAACCATGAGGTTGCGGGTTCGATCCCTGGTCTTGCTCAGAGGGTTAAGGATCTGCCATTGCCGTAAGCTGTGGTATAGGTCACAGATATGGCTCAGATCCCACGTTGCTGTGGCTGTGGTGTAGGCCAGCAGCTACAGCTCCGATTCGACTGCTAGCTTGGGAACCTCCATATGCCGCAGGTGTGGCCCTAAAAAAAAAAAAAGACATAAATAAATAGCGAGCCTCTGTTTTGGGAGCTCCCGTCGTAGCTCAGTGGTTAACGACTCCGACTAGGAACCATGAGGTTGCGGGTTCGATCCCTGGCCTTGCTCAGTGGGTTAAGGATCCAGCATTGCCGTGAGCTGTGGTGCAGGTCACAGACGCAGCTCGGATCCTGCGTTGCTGTGGCTGTGCTGTAGGCCGGCGGTTACAGCTCCGATTAGACCCCTAGCCTGGGAACCTCCACATGTTGTGAGTACGGCCCTAGAAAAGGCAAAAAGACAAAAAATAAATAAATAAATAAAAATAAAATAAAATAAAATGACACAAATGAACTTATCAAGGGACAGAAACACTCACAGACATATCTGTGGTTGCCAAGAGGGAAGGATGAATTGGGAGTTTGGGATTAGCAGATGCCAACTATTACACAGAGAATGGATAAACAACCAGGTCCACCAACTACATTCAATATCATGTGATTAAGCACAATGGAAAAGAATATGAAAAAGAATGTATATACATGTATAAATGAATCACTTTGCTGTGCAGTAGAAACTTTTTTTTTTGGGGGGGTCACACTCAAGGCATATGGAGCTTCCCAGGCTAGGGGCCAAATTGGAGCTATAGTGGCCAGCCTACTCCACAGCCCCAGCAATACCAGATCCTTAAACCACTGAACGAGGCCAGGAATCGAACTCCCAACCTCATGGTTAGTCAGATTCATTTCCACTGCGCCACTACAGGAACTTCTAAAAAACACATTTTAAAAAGGTACCTTTTTTTTAGGAGAAAAATTACATTGCTCATCAATTAAATACACATACACCCTCTCCTCTAGGCTTGCTGCCCTAGCCTAGGTTCCCTTCATCTCCCGCTTGACTACTACCAAAGCCTTTTTACTAGTTAGTTCAAGTCTGGTCACACACTCCATCCCATCCCCATCAACCTATGCATCATTTAAAAAAATACACAAAAAGAACATACTACTAAGTCAAAAAGCAAGGTGTACAACGACTTAAAAATCTGTTAATAACAACAGCAGATACCCTAGTGTTTTGATGGTTATGCAGTAGTCTATCAAATGGATGTAGTATATGTAATTCATTCTATCTCCTATTTATGGTTGCTATTTTTTTTCCTTTTTTGCTTTTACACAATGCTAAAATGGGAAACTGTACTTATACCCACTGAACTCTCTAACAAGTTTATCTGCAGGTCAATTTTTAGAATGGACTGCTGCCACAAACAGTAATACATTTTAATTTGATAGCTACTCCAAACTGCCCCCAGAAAACTTATTACGATTTACGTTTCCATTAAGTATATGCTAGTACTAGTTTCCCTACCATTTCTAGCAGCAAGTATCACATAGTAATTTCTGCCAATCTGATGGATGGAAAAAAAAAATCTTTTTGTCATTTACATTTTTTGAATAAAACTCATTTTTATTAACGAAGTGAATCAGCTATGTATATATCTCCACTCTTTTTCAATTTTTTTCAGATTATTTTTTCATCTAGGTGATTACAGAATATTGGCCAGTTTAATTTCTTTTACTATAGGTTTTTACTTTATCCATTTTTTACAGGCACTTTTTTTTCTTGATTTGTAAAATTTCTTCGTATATGAAGAAAATCAATTCTAGTTATATTAATCAAGATATAGCAAGTACTTTCCCCACTTTATCATTTTTGTGATACTGAAATTCCTAATATGGATATTAAATCTACTGATTTTGGATTCTAGTTTTGTGCCCTCTGTAGAAGGCCTTCGTTACTCTAAAATTACTAACAAGTAATCCATGTTTCCTTCTATAACTTCTATGGTTTCACATACCATCTGTATTTCAATTTCTCTGGAATTTCACTATAAGGAATGAAGCAAAGATAAGAGATGGCTGCCTAGAAACTGACTGATGAGCTTTCCTTTCCTCACTGGTTAGCATAATCTAAACAACCACAGGCATTCGCATTTACTTCTGCACTCCACTCTGTTCCACAACAGCCAAGTACCAACTTGTTTTTTCTTTTTTTTTTTGTCTTTTTGCCTTTTCCAGGGCTGCACTCACAGCATATAGAGGTTCCCAGGCTGGGGGTCTAACAGGAGCTGCAGCTGCCGGCCTACACCACAGCCACAGCCACAGCCACGCGGGATGTGAACCACGTTTGCAACCTAAGCCACAGCTCACAGCAACGCCGGATCCTTAACCCACTGAGCGAGGCCAGGGATCGAACCCGTAACCTCATGGTTCCTAGTTGGATTCATTAACCACTGAGTCACAACGGGAACTCCCAACTTGTTTTTTCTTTTTCTTTTTACAGCCACAGCAGGTTAGGGGTTGAATCAGTGCTACAGCTACAGGCCTACACCACTGCCACAGCAATGCCAGGTCCGAGCCGCATCTGCGACCTATGCCAGAGCCCACAGCAACGCCAGATCCTTAGCCTACTGAGCAAGGCCAGGGATCAAACCTGCATCCTCATAGATACTAGTCGGGTTTGTTAGCGCTGAGCCACAATGGGAATTCCCTAGTACCAACCTGTTTTAACCTACTGTAGCATCAGAATAGAAAAAGAAAAAAAAACAAAAAAAAGAACTGTCACTTTTTCAAAACTGAACCTTACTTTACAAGAATGTGGTATTTTCCTACTTGTTTCTTTTTACAAAGCTCAGTAACATTAAAAAAATTTTTATATAGACCTAGAATACTTCTTATGTCTAGGCATTTTCAGTCCCTGTTATGAATGGGTTGTTCTCTTCCAATTAATTTTCTAAATACCACAAAAATATCAAATAATTTTGTGTTCTCCTTTATAGCATGTATCTTTCTTACTGAATTGGCCTATGCTTCCTGAACAGAATTCAAATATGGTAGTAGTAAACATCCTTATGTTTTTCTTGACATTTGTGGAACTCTGGTAGGGATTAAGTGTGAAGCATGACACTGGCTTTTGGTTTGAGGAACAGGAAGTTCTTGTCATCTGAGTGTTCATAATCCAAGTTCTAGCAGTTTCAAGTTTACACAGGGAAACAAGTCATCATGACACAAAAATATTTACCGACTGGCCCACATAAAATTTGTTCCCACTCAAGTAACCTTCCCTGTTTATCAGGTGTCCCCGCCCATCTTTAGGACTGTGCTTCAAACATGCAGTCAAGCACGCTTCCCCGTCAAGCAGTCATATCACTTCATCTGACAAATTACACCATAATCCCCCAAAACTCCATGCTGCATTCATTCTAAGAATCAGCATACCTGCAAGTATAATTTAAAATCCTGATCCCTGCTATTTACTAGGAAATTGGGTTTGCCATTAAAAACGGCTTCCATTTTTCTAGTACTAGTGATCAACTGAGAGTAAGGGCCTGTGTGTTTTCAAACACGGGAAGGGAATACACATTTATTCCTGTTTTACCTCCACCCCTTCCCGCTACCACTAAATCAGGAACTTATCTTGAATTTTGATCAGATGTTTTTAGGAAGCCACTCAGAAGATCATTCGGATACTGGACACAGAGGCAATGCAAATTTAACAGACAGAGCTAACTGGCAAGGTTCAAATCCTGGCTCCACCACACCACATGTACTGTGTGACCTCCAGCAAGTTACTCAAGGTCTCTGTGGCTTAGTTTCCTCATTTATAAATTAAGGATATTATCAACCCCAGAGGCCGGCCAATTAATTGAATTAATAATTAAATTAATAAAGCGCCCAGGAAAGTAGTCTACAGCCTAGTAGGTGGCTCAACAAGGATGAACTGTGATTACCATTCATTTTTTGATGTATTCATTTGGTGTACACACAAGAGTATTTCTTGGTAATTACTCACCCTTGCAACAGAGGGATGAATCCTACTTGGCCAGAGAGAAATATTCCTTTAAGGTATCACTAAAAGCAATCTGCTAATAGTTTATTTTAAAATTTCACACTTTTCATAACATACCAAGTTTCCAATTTCAGTACTATCTTCACGTCAAGTTCAGTTGTCAATGTTCCATTGGCTTTGTAAAAGAAATCTGCCATTTTTTCGTTCTTTATGCTGATGTGAACAATTTAAATCTTATTATAATTATCTTTTTCTTGAAAGTTTAAAGAATTCACCTGAAACACCATCTGGACCTGGTGTTTTGGCGGATAGTGGCTTTTTGATAACTTTCTCAATTTCTCCCATTGTTACTGGTCTGTTAGGTTCTCTCTTCAGGAGTCAGCTTTGATAACTGGATTTCCTTAAAAAAAAAAAAAAAAGTCTGGTTTATATATACATAGTCTTACAAAGCACTTGCTAATTAAAAAAAAAAAAAACACTTCTAATCTTGTGTTATATTCACTTTTTTCTTGAGCAGAGTAGCAGGTTTACCTAAATTACATTCCTCTCATCCCAGCAGAGAACCAGCTCTTGAATTTACCAATTTTACCACTTTTCGGTTTTTAAATCTGTTCTTCCTCTTTATCATCTCATTTCTTCTGCTTTGAGTTTATTCTAATTTCTTGAAATTTATTTTTATTTATTGTTTCATGATGAGTATTTAAGGCTACATATTTTCCTTTAAGTAAAACCTTTACTATTACTTTACTATTTTTAAGACATTCTATGCAGAATTTGGGTCTAATTGGTGGCCACTTTACCATCTGTACCATCTCCTGCTTCTTTACCACTGTGGCTTTGATTTGGGATGACATGTACCCAACCCAGAGTCCTAGACAGTTCAGGCTTTGTGCATCACAGTATATCTTTAACTTATATTTAGGAGAAGAGCATCTTTCTTGTAGCCACAGGAAAGATCCTATAGGAATGGATTCTGACTACCCTCCAGTCTCAAAAGGTTCGATGACAAATAACCCTGAAGCTGACCTTCATCACTGAGGGAACAAAGCAGCAGCAGACAGCTAAGCTATTGCTAAGTTTTCTGACCACACCAAGACACTGGTTGCGATGCACACGAGCCTGAAGTATCCATAACAGTTTTACCACAGAAAGAAAAAATCACCACTTCTAAAAGCAGGCATCTTTCTGCTGGATCATGATGAAATGCATGGGGACAGGGGAAGAAACTGAGATCTTGAAAAAAGAAATAAATATGTAAAATATTCCTGTTATGGAGTTTCCTAATGGCTCAGTGAGTTTAGGACCCAGCTTTGTCCCTGCTGTGGCATGGGTTCAATCCCTGGCCCAGGAATTTCCACATACTATGGGTGCAGAGAAGAAAAAGAAAAAAAAGAAAAATTCCTCTTTTGTTTTCAGCTTTTAGTCCAGCCAGGATAAATAGGATTTTCTAGCAAAGATATGAGAAATTATAGCTCTGTTATCTAGCTGTGGACTCCCTGACTTGCCAATCATGTTACTGTGACTTGCTTTTTTAGAAAAGTCTTTTTGCTAAAATCTGTACAGACTTTCTCCTTCATACCTGAAGTATTTTATGTCGTATTAGCATTGTGTCATGGAGCATTTGAAGACTCAATTTTTAAATTTGTTTACCTGTTGCTGACTAATTGTGCTAACTCTTGTTTCAACAGCTGTTTCCCCTAATTGAGGACACAACTCCTTTTGACGGCTGTCCTTCACAATTTTTGTGGGTGTGCATAAATCTGACTTAAGAAGAATTAAAAAAAAAAAAGAAAAGAAACCCACAGCTTTTAAATTTGTTTAAAACAGATCTGTTACATTTTGTGCTCTTAAGCAATTACAGGAGCCGATGGCATTTTCAATCAAAGAAAAATTGTCCTGAAGTTTCCCTTCTGGCACAGGAACCATGAGGTTGCCGGTTTGATCCCAGGCCTCGCTCAGTGGGTTAAGGATCCAGTGTTGCTGTGGCTGTGGTGCAGGCCAGCAGCTGTAGCTTCGATTCAGCCACTAGCCTAGGCACTTCCATATGCCCTGGGTACAACCCTAAAAAGAAAAAAAGAAACAAAAGAAAAGAAAAATTGTCCTATTGACGCTTGTAGAGATTGTCAGGGTATAGAGTTCAATAATTATTAATCAATTTGTCTTTCACATCCTTATCATTTTAGCTGCCAGATAAGAGTTTAAACTATTAGTACTACACCTGCCAACCTGAGATTAACCAATGTTTAAAAAACAACTTGCAGTTCCTATTGCGGTGCAGAGGATATGAATCCAACTAGGAATCCATGAGGTTGCAGGTTCGATCCTGGCCTCACTCAGTAGGTTGAGGATCTGGTGTTGCCATGAGCTGTGGTGTAGGTTGCAGACATGGCTCATAGCCCACGTTGCTGTGGCATCAGCTGGCAGCTGTAGCCCTAATTGGACCCTTTGCCTGGGAACCTCCATATGCTGTGGATGTGGCCCTAAAAAGCAAAAAAAAAAAAATTTTTTTTAATTAAAAAAAATAGAAAACAACTTAATGGAGTTCCTGCTGTGGTGCAACAGGGTAAGGGCCTGGCATTGCTGCAACTGCGGTATAGGTTGCTACTGCAGCTTGGATTAGATCTCTGGCCCAGGAACTTCCATATGCCAAGGGTGTTGCCAAAAATGAGATTAAAATTTACAAAACAACAGCACAGAAATACTTTGTATCTACAGAATGTTTTGCTCTTCTTCAGTTTCAGGACTAAACAATGTTAAAATCAACAAAAATATTAAAATCTACATAATTATTCCATAACTCTGACACATTTACAAATGTAAAAAAATTTCATTTTTACACACCAAACATATAACGCTTAAACTATAAAGTCACCACCTAAAAGCTGCTTAACAATATATATTCCTTGTTAATATGAACCAAGTTATTTGTACACATGAACAATAAAATTTTGTCCATGTTCACTTTTAATGTTTATTGGAATGGCATTTGCATTACTTCCCAAAATTTTGCAAATTAAAGTGACTTCTACTAGTTTTGTCATGATTCTTTGTAATAATGGGACTGTTATTAAACAAATAGAAAACTGTGACTAACAGAAGTTAGCCAGTCATTTTTTTTTTTTTTTTTTTTGCCAGACCTGCAGCTTATGGAAGTTCCGGGGCCAGGGACTGAACCCTAACCACAGCAGCAACCCAAGTGTCTGGGGGGGACGATGCCAGTCCTCAACCCACTGCACCACAGGGGAACTCCTATCCAGTCATTTAGTGACCACTTCATTGAGCTATTTTAAGAAATTTAAAGAACATTATTGTACATTTAGGGTATCAGATTTTTAAAACTAGGCCTTGGAGATCCCGTCACAGCACAGCAGAAACAAATCTAACTAGGAACCATGAGGTTGCGGGTTCGATCTATGGCCTCGCTCAGTGGGTTGAGGATCCAGCATTGCTGTGGTGTAGCTGCAGCTCAGATCTGGCATTGGTGTGGCTGTGGTGTACACCAGCAGCTGTACCTCTGATTAGACCCCTAGCCTGGGAACCTCCATATGCTGCAGGTGCAGCCCTAAAAAGACAAACAAACAAACAAATAAATAAATAAAACTAGGACTTGACATAGGGAAAAGGAATGTAATGAAACCCTTCCAGACTTCACAGATTTAAAGTTTTCCCCCCTCATTTCATACTAGACATGAAGACAGTGTGAACAGGTTCTTAATTTAGCCAAGAGAAGGAAGGCTAGCATACAGAGAGAGTATTCTGTAGCGATGGAATTTAAAATTTTGTATGTTTATACTGTGAACATGATGAAATTTCTTTGCTAAACTGATCTCTATATTTAAATTATTTAATATGGATAATTCTCTCCAATTTATTGCAACATGTTTTTACCATAATTTTATATTTGTTTGCTACCGAAAACACTCAACCCATGTCAGCATAAGGAAGCAAGTTAATTAGGCTGACTTTCAAGCAACTCCAAGTGTCAAACTTTTACGGTAAAAGAAAACAGTGTAAAGTCTAAATGCTTACTGTAATTTATAGCCCACATGGATAAGACCCAGTTGTGATCCCAGCACAAAGGTCTTTGTGCAAAAACTAGGGAGAAGGCAATTGTAATTCTCCAAGGATGTTAACTCCCACAAGTCAGCAGGTCTGAGTCAGCATTCACACAAGATAAACCTGGGCTCTAGTGGTCCTAGTTAGGACACTATCTTGCCACTATAAATATAAAGCTATGTCTATAATTTAAAAATCCACTTCTCTGGGCTTAATCTACCAAAGGAAAGACCAGATAAGTCCACTGCTTTTAAAGGGACTGCTTGTGATCTTTCCTGGAGATGCACTCAAGGTGACTCCAGATCCAAAACGCCTAACCTGTGCTCTGAAATCACTAGCGGACCTGACCAGTCCTAGAACCTTTTGCTTTCACGGAACCCTTTCAAAACAAGGGCAGAGGAACCTCAGACTGGCAAGGTCACTACCGTTACTTTAAGGGCTTCTGTTTCACAGCTGGCAGGTAGAGAAACAGAAGGTGGGGATGAAGACCAGCTGTGTAAATTACAGGGCCAAAAAAGGGTAAATATAGCGGAGAGAGCCACACGCCCCACTTAGATAAGCTTAATACCCAACAACTGGTACAAATTTACAATTAACAACGCTAATCCATCCCCCCACCACACACACAAAAAAAAAGCCTCGTACCACCAAGTTTGCTACAACGCGAAGCAACATGGTGTCGCAGAATAAGCATTGTCTGGTTGTGCGGCTGAACTTACCATTCTCCAGGCGTCCATTTCCCCAGTCTGTGATAAAAGGGAGGGGAGAGTGGTGGACGGGTTCGCCAAAGCCCCTTCCGTCTCTGACACTCGACGGAGAGAGGGATCCGGGGCCCTTCCGCGGTGCCGGCGCCGCTTCCCTCCCGCGCAGGCAAAGCACGGTCTCTTCCCGCCCCGCTCTAGGTGCGCGCCGGGAGGCACCTCCCCGCCCTAGGAGCGCCCAAATGAGTGCACTGCCTCCTCCACCCGAAAAGCTCTATCCTGCAGCCGGACAGCGCCCCCGGCTCAGCGAAGCCCCGCGGCGGCCGTCCCCTGCGGCTACGGGCCCCACCCGGGAGGGCACGCGCGGGGCGGCGGGGCCGCAGTGCGCGCGCGCGCGCTGAGAGGGGTGGGCCCCCAAGGGCCGCGCCAGAGGACCCGGCAGGCGGACTCCTCGGACCCTCCTTCGTGCTTCCACTCACTCCTTGCTGAGGCCAGGGGAGCCCCGCGCTTCCCTCTCACCCGCCTCCCACACTCACCCATCGCCGCGGGCGTCCGGCTCCGCGCCCGGTAGCCGCCCGCCCGCAGGTAGGCCGGCCCGCGAGCCCAGCCGGCGCCGGCGCAGGCGCAGACATTGACCGACCCCAGAGCTCGGGGCGGGGCGTGACGCGCTGGACGCTGCCGAGCCGAGTCACGTGAGGGAGACGCTGCCGCGCTGCCTCCCTCTAAAAGCGCTGAGGGTCAGGTGACGCCTGCCAACGCTTGGCAGCTGTGCGGCGAGGCAGGGCAGGTGTGGGGTCACCCATCATCTACCGTAGGGCTTTGGGATTCTGCTAGGTGGAATACCGTACCCTCGGTGCCCTACGGTGGCCTTGCCGTGCCACAAAGAGCCAACGCGTTCTCCAGTGCTCAGCCTCGGAGAGGACCACTGGGTACTGACAGTTGTGGGTGGCTAAGCGCTGAAGCCTTGAAACTCCCCGCCTCGCTTCCCTTTGTAGCCTTGGTTAGCTTTCACTGAACCCTACGACTGGCTTATTGTTAGCTATTATTAATACTGCAGTTCACCTGTGTGTGGTTTAGACTATACAAGCCATTTAAAAACCCTGTTTCCTTTCAACCACAGACAGCTTGCACGTATTGGACTCCACTGCCCTGGGAGTTAAGAGGCGTAAGTGAAATCATAGCCCTGACCCTTCCTGGGAGTGACTTTGGACAAGTGTCTGAGCCCCAGATCGTGAAAAGTAACACCTGCCTTACATGCAGCCCTTGGCCCCTGTTAACAACCGCTGAGAACGATGATCTGACTCTAACTTATAAACTAGAAGGCACGCAGGTGTGAGGGGTTGAAAGAGAGTAAGGCTCTACAGGAGGCTCATCAAATCTGTGAGGTGTATGCTCTTTACGTGGGGTTAGTCAAACAGGCAACATCACTAGCATGAAGCACTGGTCAGCGTATGAGTATAGGTTGGTGGCTCTCCCTGGTCCCTTCCCCTGAGAGCACTTTCTAGATATTGACTCCAAACTTCTGTCTGGTTTGCCTGAGCTGGCCTGATAAACTGCTTCTTGTGGTGTGGGAAACCATGCTACCTAATTTCAGCACTCTCCAGAGGTACCTATTGTGTGCCGCTGTCTTTGCCTGAGCTCTCTTGGGGGGAACTTAGAATTCAAGTAAGGATATAAAAACAGAAACTCTGGAAATTTAGATGCCTGAGGGACCTCTCCCCTTAAGGGACAACCAGGGACGGGCTTCACAGGGTGGAGGCGTTTGAACTGGGCCTTGGAGGATGAATGAGTGGAATTTAGACTAGTGGAGAAACTTGTGGTGGCAGGAGATAAGGTCGTAAAGGTCAGGTGGTGAGGTCTGATAGTGCAGATCTTGACTTTCAGGTGCAGGCACTGGGCATCTAATTAGTGTGCAAGGATAGATTTTGGGCTCCACAGGATAATGACAAGGCCACTCAGTAGCTTGGAGTGATTAAAAATTGGGCAGCAGTTGGGGAAAGGCATTTACATCAGAATTATGTTTGCCCTGTCTTGTGTGAATTCCTATTCAGCTGTGTTATTCAAAAAATAAATAAACCAGGCAGGCATCCAGTGTGTTCATAAGCATAAATAATTCATTTCAGATTAGAATGGGGAGGTTATTCTCCTAGGGTAAAACCTGAAGAGGAAGCAGAGATTGAAATTAAACACACAACTGGGGCACAAAAGACACAAAAGAGTGGGGAAATCCCAGGTTGATAGGAACACTCGTGTCTGGAGCTGAGCCAGTCCGCTTCGTTTATGCTGTAGGTCACAGTGCAGGCCCTTGCCAATCCAGAGCTTGGATCCTTGTCAGAACCCTCTCACATGCTTAATTGGCTCTTCTTGGGCACATGAACGTTGGAGGTCAAAAACCTCTGTTCTCTGATTCAGGAATCACCATAAAATTAACCTTTCATTTCTCTGTCCTCATCCACTCATTCTTATGTTCATTCTTCAGTCTCTTAAACTGTGCTGCACACGTCCAGCCTCCATATCAGCTGTAGAGGACATCCTCTAAGCCAGCTTTGACCATCTCACTCCTCAGCTTAAAAACTTTTGATGGTTCCCTCTGCCTCACTCTCCCAGCAAATCCAAACTCCTTACCTTGGCTCACAGGCTCTCGGCACCCTCGCCCTTCTCCCTGTCTCTCCACTGCATCCCCGGCTACGTTCTCTGCCTCAGTCATGCTCGGTCAGTCAATGTTTTGCACATCCTCCTGTCGTTTAAGCCTTTCCCCACTTTTCCCCATCCATTCTCAGCTGTCAAACACGTTAGCCCTTCAAGGCCCTTCACCTTCTCCCCCAAAAAGCATTCTCTACTCAACCCCAGGCAGCGTGGTTGTTCTTGCCTTTGCCTTCCCACAGCACAAAGTTTGGGGGCAGTTCTAACATCTTCCCTGTGTCATAATCATTTATGAAGGTGTCTCCCTTTCCCACGAGGGCAGAGCTGACCGCCTTGTTTCTGGCTCTCCAACTCAGGGCTTGGCAGGAAGGGTGTTTGCCCAAACAAAATGCTGGTGGAGAGCATTCCCATTGTGGCTCAGAAGAAACAAACCCAACTAGGATCCATGAGGATATGGGTTCGATCCCTGGCCTTGCTCAGTGGGTCAAGGATCCAGCATTGCCGTGAGCTGTGGTGTAGGTTGCAGATGTGGCTTGGATCCCATGTTGCTGTGCCTGTGGTGTAGGCCGGCAGCTACAGCTCTGATTCAACCCCTAGCGTGACAACTTCCATATGCTGCACCTGTGCCCCTAAAAAAAAAAAAATGCTGGCGGAGACGGGCTGAGATCTTGGGAAAAAGGCCATGGGAATATTGCTGATGGCTCTTTGCTTAAGTGCCTTCTACCCCCACACACACACTAAAATGCTTTCGAAAAACTTGTGTAGTGCCCTCAGGCTCCATGGACCGTTATGTCCACAAAAAGAGCTTTGCTGAAGCTGTCATCATTGGATTCTTGGCTACCGTGAGTGGCTCTGCCCAGATAAGGTCACCTGCCGATTTCCCCTAGTAGGAGGTCAGTGACCTTCCTTTCCCTTCAGCTCACATTTCCCAGGCCCCTGCAATCCTCTCAGCCTATCTCCGTCACTCCCCTTCACACCCCCAGGCTCCAGCCACGGGCCAGTTGCTACTGGTTCCCTCCCCTGAACTTTCACTTCCCAGTGTAGTCTTGCATCGCCAAACTGCGTACATTTTGTCCTCTGCACCTCAGAGGCCCTGCCTGCTTCGTGGCAAAGTCCTGTTCCCCCTTCATTGCTCGCTCATCTTATGCAGGGGCTTCTTGCTGCTTTCCCTGACCCTGACCTCACTACCTAACACAGGGCTCCCCCACGAGGCTGTCCTTTGGGACGTGTATGCACTTGACAAAAGGAAAAGGCGACCGACTATGAAATCGGAATTTCCAAGGGAGAGGCCAGTTGGTCTATGTCTAAAACAAGCCTCTGGCGATTCTTCTCAGACAGTCTTGGGAAACAACAGCTCTAAACTGATTATTCTGACCCTTAGAGTAACCTAATGTTTGAAACCTAGGGGTCTGCAGGGCTCGGGAACACACAAGTGAATGGGCCTGCAGTCCAGAGAGTAAACTGGGGTTTAGTCCTAGGGAGAGATGATAGACGCTTGAGACAGGCTTATACCAAGTGCTGTGAGTGTCCAGAGAAGACCTAAAATGCACTTGCTGCGATCAGGAAGTGACATGGAGGAGGTGACCCACAGAGCACAACCAGGACTTATACGGGGTGGGCCCAGAAAAAGCATGGGATGCGAAGGAGGATAAGGAAGGAGAGCCCCCGCCTCTCGTTCTCCCAGATCTCATTCCCGTCCCTCAACTTCGCCTCTGTCCCAGGGGCACCTGGGCAGGGCCTATGTCCCCTGGTAGCTCTCGGGGCTCAGAATGATTGCTGACCTCCGGGTGGGAGCGTGGAACACCTCGCTGAGTGTCTAAGGGACACAGACTTGTGAAATACAAACACATTTTTATCCAGCAAGGGCTGAGTCAATAAAATATCATCAAACATTTGCACAGTGGTCTCTGGGTTTTCCAAGCAATTACGTGAGAGTTATTCCCCATGGTATTCGCGTAATTTGTGTGCTCAGGGAAGTCCCGTGACCTGCCTGGGGTCAGTACGTAGCGAGAGGTGAGACTGGGACCTCATCGCCTCCACCATTTTTGAGAACAGAAGCACAGCTGAGAAGCTGGTGCCTGGCATTTGGGGAAGGGTCTGTTGACGGTGAGCTTCAGGGTGGTGGGGAGACGGGCCCTTTGCCCAGGATCCTCTGATCATAAGGCACCTGAGGAGCTTGTTACCAGCACAGATTTCAGGCGCCCACCCAAGACCTACTGACTCAAAATCTCCCAGAGGAAGGACTCAGAATCTTGTAATTTACAAGAGACCTGGAACACAATGCGGCAAAGGTGGGATGCGCTGAACCAGTCGCCACAGGTGGCAAGGTCAGCAGACCTGGGTTTGCATCCCAGACCCACCACCTCCTGGCTGTGTGCCTGGGGCAAAGCCCTCCCCCTCTCAGAGCCTCGACAGCCCCTCATCAGAACAAGGGTCCTTGCTGAACCCATCTTCCGCCTCCCTGAGGGAGGGTACCCCAATGGCAGGCAGACCTAACACGACGGAGACTCATCCTCCTTCACACGTGGGTGTGGAGGGGGCAAGGGAGCTCAAGCAGCAGGTCACCCAAAGCTCTAAATGTCACCCTTCTCTCTTGCTCCCAGGACGAAGGGACTCTGTAGGTCCCTCAAGATCCTGCTGCTCTCTGGGCTGTGGCTCTCCTCTGGGGTGTGAGGTACTGAGCTGGAGCTCAGCTAATGCTAATGCCTGCTTTTCCTAGGGCCCCTGTCCTGAGCCTTGGTTTCTCATCTGCACAGCGGGGTCTCATCACGGGGGTGTGGGGGGGACCAGTAGAGCACACATGGCCCTCTCTCAATGGAAATTTTACCACCGTTGTGTCATTTAACAAATACTTACTGAGCACCTGCTATGTGCCAGGAGCTCTCCGAGATCCCTGCTTGTGTGGAATCCACATTCTGGTGGGTGGAGACAGACAAATAATGAACATGAAGACATGTTTAATGCTTAAGCAGTCAAGACACCGCAAAGATTGGGTGTTTAAGCAAATGCAACAAATAGGTTTAATATTGAAATAAACAGATGTAACTATTTAAATAGTAAAAACAACATCTGCTTGTTATTGACGTAATAATAATAGTATGTTAGCCTTCGTTGAAGTACAGCTGGGACACAGAAGATGCCGAGGTAGGGGAACGGAGGATGCGGCTCTGGACTTCAATCCGGAGAGGAAAGGGTCTTGAGTAACTAAGGATCTGATCTTTACTTCATCGTGTTCAGTAGGGTTGGGGCATTTTTGATTTGTAAAGTGGACTCCACGTTCACCTCCTACGGGAAGCCTCCGTGGAACCCCGCACCCTCTTTCTTTGAAATCTTGTGTGGCTCTAATGGCCCCTGCCTGTCCTATGAAACTCACCTTGCTTTCATCCCATCGGACATTGTCTGCAGGTTGATGGCAGCTAAAGCGCGCTCGGAACGTTCACCCAACACTGTGTGTAATCTTTGCAGTAACCCCCGAGGGCACTTCTTGTGCCGTTTTACGGTGGAGAAAATGGAAGCTTTTTGCATCTTACCCAGGGCACACAGCTGGAAAGGATGGAGTTAAGATATGACACTTGTGTCTCTTCACAGCTGCCTACCACACGGCCCAGCCTCCAGCCCCAGACATCACCCTCACAGGGGCAGAGGGTAAAGGGATTGCTCAGGGTGACACAGGATCTGGCAGATAAAAGGACTGTTTCAGTCTGCCTAGGACCATCCCAGTTTTGGTGCCGAGAGTCCTACCTACTGGAAAGCTCCTCAGTCCTGGTCAGACTGAGATGATTTGTCACCTACAAGCAGAGTCCTGACAGCCTCCTGTCCTGCCCCCATGGCCCCCGTGCCTGAATGCAGGCTGTCTTTGATGAAAGAAAGCTGCTTTGCTCAAACCTCATATTTTAGGTCAAGTGTAAGTTGCTGAAAGATCTCTAAGGTAACCAAATGGCTCTTCTTGGGGTACCCCAGCCAGGGCAATGGAGGATGAGAAACCTTAAAGACGTACCTAGTCTCTGACCCAGTAATGCCACCTTTATGAGTTTCTTCTTAAGAAAAAAAACAGAAATATGGATAGCAATTTCTGAACAAAGCAATTGCTTACAAAACTGGTTATACAAAAACTTGACGTTAACTAAAGTTAACTTATATGATGCAGCTAAGAAAAAAGATCATATCATAGGAAATATAATAACAGGCAGGAAAAGCACATGACACTATTTTAAGTGGAAAATGGAGGGTATAAAACTATATAAGCACAGCAAGAGCCCATTTTGTTTAAAACAACGTATGCAACCTAAGTGTCCTTTGATGGATGAATGCATAAAGAAATTGTGAGATGTATTTATACGTATATATACTTCCAATGGAATATTATACATTCCAGAAGAAGGAAATTCCACCGTTTTTGACAACATGGATGGATCTTGAGGGAATTATGCTAAGTGAAACATCCACTTATAAGTGGAATCTTTCAAAAAAAAACAAACTCAAAGAAACAGAGTAGGATTTCTCTGGTGGCACAGTGCGTTAAGGATCTGGCACTGTTCCCATTGTGGCGCAGTGGTTAACGAATCCGACTGGGAACCATGAGGTTGCGGGTTCGATCCCTGGCCTTGCTCAGTGGGTTAACGATCCGGCGTTGCCGTGAGCTGTGGTGTAGGTTGCAGACACGGCTCGGATCTGGCGTTGCTGTGGCTGTGGCGAAGGCCGGCGGCTACAGCTCCGATTAGACCCCTAGCCTGGGAACTTCCATATGCTGCAGGTGCGGCCCTAGAAAAGGCAAAAAAGCCAAAAAAAAAAAAAATAAAGGATCTGGCATTGTTACTGCAATAGCTGTGGCTCCTGTTCAGATCTCTGCCCCAGGAACTTCCACAGGCTGTCAGTGTGGCCAAAAGAAAAAAAAAAAGAAAAAAGAAAAGAAACAGAGTAGAATGGTCGTTGCCAGGGGCTGGGGGGTGAGGAAGAAGAGATGTTGGTCAAAAGGTACAAACCTCCAATTTTAAGGTGAAGAAGTTCAGAGTTCCCGTTGTCACTTAGCAGTTGGAGAACCCAACTAGCACCCATGAGGACGCAGGTTCAATCCCTGGCCTCGCTCACTGGGTTATGGATCTGGTGTTGCCATGAACTGTGGTGCAGGTCGCAGACATGGCTCAGATCCCGCATTGCTGTGGCTGTGGCTGTGGCATAGGCTGGTGGGTTCAGCTCCGATTCGTCTCCTAGCCTGGAAACCTCCATATGCCATGGGTGTGGTCCTAAAAAGACCAAAAAAAAAAAAAAAAGTTCTGATGATAAATAACATTCAGCATGGTGACTGTAGCTAATGGTACTGTTTTATATACTTGAAAGTTGCCAAGACATTAGATCTTAAATATCTTACCACACACCAAAAAAATGGTGATTACATGAGGTGAAGGATGTGTGAACTAATTTTTTTGATAAACATTTCACAATATATATGTGTGTGTATCAAATAATTACTCTGTATACCTTAAACAATGTTTTCTGTTTTTGTTTCCTTTTTCTTTTTTTTTTTTTTGTGCTTTTTTAGGGCGGCACCTGCAGCATATGGAGGTTCCCGGGTTAGGGGTCAAATCGGAGCTTCAGCTGCCAGCCTACACCACAGCCCCAGCAATGCGGAATCCAAGCTGCATCTGTGACCTACACCACAGCTCATAGCAACGCCAGATCCTCAACCCACTGAGCCAGGCCAGGAATTAGACCCACATCGTCATGGATCCTAGTTGGATTCATTAACTGATGAGCCATGAAGGGAACTCAAACTAATGTATTATTAGATGTCAAGTATATCTCAATAAAGCTGGAAAAATTGTATATATGCATAGAACAAAAAAAGACTGAGGAAATACTTCAGAATGTTAACAGTGCTTTTCTTTGAGTTTAGAGTAACTTTAATGTTTTTCTTTACATTTTCCTGAAATACAAATTTAGTTCAGTAAGTAAACATTAATTTTCTCATCAGAAAGTCAGTAGTTTAAAGGAATATTGCATAAGATTGTCCTGTGCTGACTTTCTGTCAGCATACATTAATGGGGCTTTAGAGTAAAAAGCAGTTGCGGGACTGGGAGTTAGAGATAGCTCCTTGCTCTTGCGGATACTGACTCCTCTCCCTGCATGTGGCATCTGGCCTAGACGTCACTTCCTCTGTCCCTTATTCTGCTGTCTGTACCTCTCCTACCACAACTATCCTCCACCACTCTGCATGGCCTGCCATTTATCTGTTTATACCCCTGCCTCTTACTTCCCTGGGCTTCAGTTTATTTCTATAACAGGCCAGGAAACAGAACTGCCTTCCCCCGCCCCCTGGGACTGGCTGCAATGCTAAAAGGAGCCACATGAGGGCGCCAGAACACCACTGGTGATATACTGCTGCCCAGTCAGACCAGGGTCCCTTCAAAATTGTCCCCCACAGCCACAGAGGACACCAGCCACCGCAGGCCTGGGACGCTCCCACTCAGGAGCGAGCAAGAGAGAAGAAACTGAGTCATAGATTCTACCCCAGTCTTCCCAGAGCTGCTGCACTGGTCAAGGTAACACTCTGAGCTGGCCACCCTCAAGCACTCATGACAAGTGGAGACGGGCTTGCTGTGTGTCTTTGGGCCACCCCCATTCCTCTCTGGACCTCAGTTTCTGGCCCCTGCTGCTGGACTCTGTGCAGAGATGTGGGGGGCAGGGGGTGGGGCACCCCTTCCCGTCAACTCGTTTCCTGAGCTCAGCTTCCTATTCCAGGTCACCAGCTCATCCCAGGCCCTGTTCATGCTCAATATCTATTCGATTGAACCAAAACAGAAACGTAAAACTCCCTCAGACATAAAACAGGCATTTAGAGGTGACCACCAGAGACATTTTCTCCTCTTCAGGAAATATTCCTGGTCGCAGAGCACTGCCACTGGCCTTGGCCTCAGCCCCTGGTCTTGGTCGAGCCCAGGAACACGCCAGGGCTTTGCCTTCTCTTGAACACAGGCCTCCTCTCCCCCACCATTCCTGCACCCAGGCGAGCTCCATGTGATTGTGAGGTGGGGAGGGGGCGTGCTCTGAGGGGCTCAGGAGTTGAAGGAGTGCTTTCTGGGTCACTGGAATATGGCATCAAAGTCTGGGGGCAGCGGGGGAGGAAGGTGCCTGCTGGGGAAGAGAATGCCACATCCTGGGGAGAAGCAGCGAGTTCCTTCAGGGCCACGTGGGGGCGGGGGTGGTGCTGGGCGACCCTGTGCCTCCTCGGGTGTTGACCTGTGGGTGAGGGAGGGGCTTGGGCTGCAGACCCTCCCGGGCCCTCCCTGCCTCCGGCGTGTAAGGACATCATGATGATGCTGGCGTGAAGACCAACAGCGAAAGACTATGTGCCCTGCCTGCTTCTCTCCAGAAAAACAAGCCAGCATCTCCAGCATCTCTTCAGGGAGACCAAGAACCGCTTCCTGCCACCAGGGGATGAACGCACCTCCCCTTGCTCTGCTCTGCTCTTCTGCTGCCCGGAGGCCTTGCCACCATCTACGATGGCCAGTTCCACTCCCCGCAATGGTCCACCTGCTATCCCTGCCTGGAACACCAGCCTCTAGGCTCCTGCTCATCCTCCAAGACCCAAGAGTCAATCCCTGCCCCCACTCCCCGCACCCCGAACTGGACACCCACAGCCTGCCCCATTACATCACCTGTAGCTGCCTGTCTGCTTTTCCCCCACACTGGAAACTTCCTGAGGGCCGGGGTTGGGTCCCATTCTCTTCTGTATCGACCAGGCCTGAGGACCAGTAGGTACTCAACAAATGTTTGCAGAACAAATTAATTTGTTTTCATTTAATGAACTCATTAGGGCTCTGGCTTCCTCCTAATTAGGAAGCAGGAAGGTTCCTTTTTTTCCTGTAACGATTCGCCTTTGGGAGATGATGGCAGAACTTCAGCTTCTGCAAGAAGAAGGCAATCAAACTAGATCCTGGGGCTCACGTTTGCATTTTAAAGAAATAAACATGCATGCTCAGTGAGGTTCACTTAAACGAGATACTTGTCTATTAAAAGCTTCACATTATACATTATCATACAGTTTATCAGGCAGAATTTGATCTTTACAGGTCACTTTTTAGCAGCAGGTGGCAGTCACAAAGCTCCTGGCAGTGACACAACAGCTCCGAGGAGAGGGGGAGAGGCTGAGGGTTCTCTGTGTCCAGAGGGCACCTGAGCGGGTTTCTGTGGGGTTCTGGAAGGTGCTCCTGCATGAACAGCTCTGCACTGTGCTGGCCCCTCTGGATAACTTGCAGGTAACCAATTCCAGAAAATAAAAAGACAGGTGTTGGGAGTTTGCTGGATGACCATCAGATCCAATAAGGTCCCTTGATGAGCATCAGTGGGCCCACTCCAAGTGCCAGCCCGTCCTGTCTGCCCATTTGTTTCTGCACACACTGTCCCCGGGGTCTGTGAGAGCACACGGTAAGCCTGCCTGTCCGTCCCTTGGTCAAGTGATGTCAGCTACTTCCCTGAGAGTGTCCTGGAGAGCTGGCCAGAGTGCAGCGCTCCACATCTTAGAAAGGCAATCTCTGGGTCCTGTGACTGCAGAAGCAGCAGAACGTCTGCCAAGGGCTTCCCCTGCCGATGGGAGGCCCCTGCCAGAAGTTTCATCAAGAGTCCCCTCTACTCATCTGCTGGCTGCTGAGGGCACCAGCCTAGAGCAGATCTGGAAGGGGAGGCACAGCTCAGCTGGAATTGGCCCAGCCTTCCTCAAGAGGAGCCTTTTCACCGCTTTCTTGAGAAGGGCTGCGCTGGGAGCCTTCCTCCTAACAGGCAGATGGGCCCTTTCTCCCCACAAAGCCTCCTTTCTTTCTGGGCTGCCATCTTGTTGGGGGGGGGGGCTGTCCGAAAGGCCCTGACTCTCAGCCCTCAAGGACATTACTGCTGAAGTGGCCAGGGCATTGCGGTCAATAATGAAGCTAGCAATGGAGGGAAAGAAAAGAGAAAAGGAAAGGAAGAGAAACGAGGGAGAGAGAAGAAAGGAAGGAAGGAAGGAAGGAAGGAAGGGAGAAGAGAAGAAAGAAAAGAAAGGGAAAGAAGAGAAGAGAGAAAGAAAGTAAAAGGGAAAGAAGAGAAGAAAGAAAAGAAAGAAAGGGAAAGAAGAGAAGAAAGAAAAGAAAGAAAGAAGAGAAGAAAGAAAGAAAGAAAGAAAGACAGACAGACAGACAGACAAGACCCTACAGTCCTCTGACTGAGCAATGTAGTTTGCTAGGGGCTGGAGGCTGTGTTCTGAGACAAAATGCTGAGGTGAGAAATTATGTGGCAGGAGGTTTTTTTTTGTTTTCTGTTTTTTTCAAAGAAATCCAGCTCGCCCCCCTCCCATTAATTGGCAGCAGATTAAAAAAAAAAAAAAAAGCCAAAACAAAACCCAAACCAACGCCAGTAACCTGAATGTGAGTGTTTCTGAAAGGGAAAAGCTGTTTCAATTGTTAGAAGTCCAAGAAAACATGAATACACGCCGACAGAGGAAACGGTCACAATTAGAGGAAGAACAGGGAGAGGTTCATAAAATGAAGGAAAAAAATTCCTTTTAGCAGCTCCCATCCTGTAAGCAGGCTCCTCTGCCGGCCTCAGTCCCAGGAGGGAGCTGAAGGAGGGAGGGCCCAGGAACCCTTCCGAAGAGCCAAGGTACGGCCAGAGGGCGAAGCAGCCCCCCATTGCCTCAAACCACAGGCAGAGCCTTTTCTGAGGAGAAATCCACTCTGAACACTGTCTACCGAGAAGGCGTCTGTACCTCCCCGTTGCGGCCTCAGGAAGGGCCCTTTGGGAATCTGGAGTTGCTGGGGGGGGGGAGCCAATTCGAAGTCCACCCCATCCCCTGCTCCATGGGCTGCCTCCCACACTCCCCACCTCAAATTGGATCCTTGAGATGCAGTCTCCTTTGGACCTCTGTTGGAACAAGTGCCAAGTCCTCACTCATTTTCTCATTCACTAGAAAAGAAAAAAAAAAAAAGGAAAGCATGAATCACTCCAGGTACTCTTGCCTCAAAGGATGATCTGGAAAATGCAAAACAGGCAAAAGGTCACGACTGAGGCTTTGGAGACCAGACCCAGGTCTAGACCCAGGCCATAGGCCAGGAAGGAGGCGACCGCCAGCGGCTAGGCCTGTGGGATGCACGGCTGGAAGGGGCTGGGGCCACTTGGACTGAGACCAGGGCTCAGGAGGCTGACCCAAGAGGCAGACCAGGCAGGAAGCGGTTGCCAAGGAAACAGCTTGGGTCACAACCCATGAAAATCCAACAGCAGCCGCCTAAAGGGGCAGGGCTTCTAGTCCTGCTCTGCCCCGGGGGCGCAGGGCTTGACAGGTGGCCGGGGCTGGTCCTCTCCCCTCGCTGGGCCTCACCTCTAATCTGAACGCTGGTCTCTGAAGGCCTGGCAGTGCCGGTGATGTTCAAACTCAGCCCCTCCTGCTGGGGACCACGGTCAGCAAACTTCCACTCCGCTCAGCTCACTGGCAGGCAGGCTGACGGATGCTTGGCGAAGGCGCCCAAAAACTCTTGTTTAGATTCCTTGCACCTCCTTCGGTAGATGGAAACCATGCCTTTCATGCTGCCGCGTGGGAATCTTCTGTTTCTTCCATGGCATTAAACCGGGGGGTGGGGTGGTGGTAGTGGGTGGGCGGGAAAGGAAGGGGGGCTCTGACTGCAGGAAGGACCCTGGTCCGGTCAAGGGCAGGGGCGAGATATGGGTACAGTGTGGGAGCGTGGAAGGGGTTAAGTGTGGACTCCAGGACCTGCCTTCCCCCAGGAGCGGGGTGACAGCGAGGCCATGTAGAGCCAAAGCACTGGCCACGGAGCCTGTCAATCTGGACTGAAGGGCCACCCCTCCTCCACCTGTTAAATGCCACACGGGGGAACACGGGCTAGGCCTAGACAATGGGAGAGCCCTTTAGGGACCCGCTGGGTGCTGTGCACCTGAGGGGTTAACCCAGACTTGTCATTGCTGGGCTGCTGTGGTCGCTGGGTCAACATCTGAGGCTACCATTGCTGAAGTCAGATGGCCCCTTCCTTCAGGATGGCTCTCAGAGGACAAAGAAAAGCCCTCTGGCTCCACTGCCTGCCTCCCCCAGAGCCTGTCACACCACGTGCGCCCAGAGGAGACACACCTTGTTCTGGGAGCAAAACCAGCAGGTAAGCACTGCCCCCCTGAGGGGCCCTCTGCAGTGTACTTAAAACAAAAAAAAGGGATAAGAATATATATTAAACGACTATTTTATTTACACATCCTATTCATAAATAATTGAATCCTTTTTTTTTTGACGGCACAATGATTCCTTGGAAATCTCCTACTGATTACACTGAGTGACTAAAAGCGGATTCGTGTGTGGCCATGTTCTCTCACGTATGTGCTCACACTCACACACACACACACACCAGAGAGGAGGTGGGACTCCTGGGGCCTTCTGGGCTCTCAAAGCACCAGCATTTGGCTCCCGGCACCAGTGGGGCCCCGGTGGGAAAAACTGCTCCCCGCACACAGGTGTGAATTCCTGACTGCGGGAGAACAAAGAGCTGCAACCCGGGAGCTCCCGCCCCGCCCCTCGGAGCTGCTCTCCTTTGTTCATCCTGGAAGGCATCTCTTTGGATTTGCAAATATTTTAATTCACAGAAACTCAAGGAGGGGTGGGGGGTGGGGGCTGGGGTGGCGCGCCCGCAGGCCGGCCGTCCTTCAGTCTTAACCCAGGCCTTCTCCAGCCCCCAGAGTGGAGACAGCATTCTAGAGACATGCAGTGGTGTGCTAGTACCATACACACGACACAAACTGGACGCGGCTGGCCACCGGCTCCTCCATGTCGAGGCCCCGTGACAGGGCAGGGTGGGGCTCACAGGGTCCGCACGGCCACGGGGTAGAGGAGGGACAAGTGCTCCGCCCCTTTGATGGGCAGCTTTCTGGTGGTGTAGTAATGGATGACTTCTGGGACGCTGTCGAACGGGGGGCTGTTCTGACCCAGGACGTATTTCTCTTTGGTTTTGGCCAGTTTCATGTGCATGAAGCCCTGGTTGCTCCTGTGAACAAAGCGCAGAGATGATGAGGACCTGCAGGAGGACGAAGGGCCGAGGCCCCCGGGGTAGGGACGGGGTGGGAGGGCTGAGGATCAGGAAGGCAACTCCCTGAAAGCCACTCGGTTTTGCTCTGAACCAAGCTGTGCCACAGAGTTATACTCACTAACCCAGAGAATTCTCCCTCTGGCTAAATTCCTGCCACGGTGCAAGGATTCCTCACCGCCTGGGACAGAAGAGATCCCGAGCAAGAGGCGGCCTTGAGCTGCACCACTCCAGGCCAGAACAGGTGAAATGTGGCTGCACCTGAGAACTCCCCCGATCCCAGCAGAGGACCAGGAACCAGCAGCAAATGTGGCTGCATTAGAGTCTTCTGGCCTTGGGAGATTTGGGGGACTTCCTCAGGAAAACCCCCAAACTTGGCCACTCTTCCTGTTACTGATGTAGACAAGAATTTAAGCCTTGCCTGGCAGGCACAATGTTTAAATCCCCAATGCCCTGACAAGGGGCAGGGCAGGGGTCATCAGCCTCAGTTTACCTATGAGGAAGCAGTGTGGCAGCACGGCAGGTGAGCTGTTTTCCAAAAACCGATGCTCCTTTCAACTGTATGGAACCACAACGGATCATCAGGAAAGTGCTGCCCGGCCAGGGACTACATTTCCCAGCCTCCTTTGTATCTACTGTAGCCACGTGATTAGTTTTAGCCAATGGAATGTGGAGAGGATGTGGGCTCCCCCACTTTGCCCCATCACAGGCACTCTCCTCTCTGCTCAGTAAACTCTGCCTCCTCCAAGGCCCAGCCTGAGTGTTTCCTCTGCCAGGAAGTCTTCCAGGCTCCCACAGGCAAAGCTCCTTCCTTCCTCCGACTGCACCGAGGCCATGCCTCCATCAGCAGCACTTCCTGAATTGTGATTATTTATCCATCTTCCCAAGTCCTCTGAGAGCTCCAGAGCACAGGGGCCAGGCTCTGTGCCCACCCTGCTCAGCATCTGCTGACATGGACAGTGGGTGGGTTCCTCAGAGATCCAAGCAGAGCCCTGTGCCCGTGACCCTCACAGCCTGCCAGCTGCACCAGCATGCTGGGTGGGGCACCGCTCTTTCCCGGCCTCTCTGGACCAGGACTCTGGTCACATTGTCACTAAGCCCTCAGTCAGCCTGCCTTTGCCCAGGCCACCCCTTCCCTGCTCACTTAGCTGAGCCTGGTCTTTTACGATTTTGTCACCATACCTGTGGGTGCTTGGTTTCCAAAGCACAGTCCAATTTACTGAGCATGTGTCACTTAGTGAGAAAGCTGGGGCTCTGACCTGTGCCTTCTCTAGCACCCACTGTCATGCACTGATAACTTGTGAGCAGCTCTAGGGATCTGGCTTCCAGAAGACCAGGCCCACCCCAGGCGGGGCTGAAAGCTCAGTGTGGATACAGGTTTGCAGCCCTTCTGGGCTTTGGTTCTTCTTGCTTCGGTTGCTCTCACATTCCTTCCAGCCAGAACTGGGTTCCCCAGGCTTATGGGCGCCTGCTCTGTTAACGCGTCAATGTGGACTCCAGGACTGTTTTCAAATGGGCAGAGCAAATGCTTAATGAAGTGCCGACACCGAGCAATACATCTGCTCATAATAATGTATTTAGAGATGTCACCCTCAGCTTAAAGGAAATCGTTCGGAGAGCAATTATGTTTCAAGAGAGAATAATTCCTACAAAGAACTGAAATTTGAATCAAGATTTTTTAAGGCTGACAACGTTTTAATTACAGAGCCTGTGGCAAGTTCTGCTCCTCCGCGAAGGGTCATTTCATGGGAGAATTGCCTCGATGCCTCTGAGAAGCAGGAGGTACACTTGCTCAAGCCTTTAGAAAGGCACCCGTGCGCGCACTGAGGGAAAAACGTGCCACTCCATCTGAACAAAGACCCTGCTACCTGCCTTGCTGGAGGATCGCAAATCTGTGCTGGCCTGGAGAGGGCTGTCATTGCTTGAACACAGCGCTGAAACTGGGTGGCCAAGAAAACTAAGAATCGTTAAAAAGGTTTGCATTCTTTTTTTTTTTTTTTTTTGCCTTATTTGGGCTGCACTTGCGGCATATGGAGGTTCCCAGGCTAGGGGTCTAACAGGAGCTGTAGGTGCCGGCCTTCGCCACAGCCACAGCAATGCGGGATCCAAGCTGCATCTGCAACCTACACCACAGCTCACGGCAACGCCGGATCCTTAACCCACTGAGCAAGGCCAGGGATTGAACCCACAACCTCATGGATCCTAGTCAGATTCGTTAACCACTGAGCCACGACAGGAACTCCAAGGTTTGCATTCTGAGAGGCCACGTGCTCCGTGCTCACTTTGCCCAGAGAAGGAGTGAGTATGTGGGAGAGTGGGGCTGGAGCTGCAGGTGAGTGGCCTTGGACATAAAATGCCCTCTGCATGGGGTGATGTTTTGGGCTGTATGTACCACAGTCTACAGCTGGGGTGCAAAGTGTAGGATGTGTTGGATCACAGCGAGCTGCTCTGAACCCTACAGCTCTGATGGCACTGTGGGTATGAAGTCGCAAGGGCGCTGATGAGGAGGTTAAGGAACATAACACCTGTGGGTTAAGGGGATATTTTCCCACCAGCTGTTCTTAAAATAGTCAGGGAAGTGGGCAAGGATGGTGGCAACAGGGGGCAGAGCCGGAGATGAAAGCTGAAGCTCCTCCAGATATTAGAAACTCCACACTGATGCCTCTGCCTCAACAGAGGCTGGCAGCCGCAGGCACCTCCCTGAAGTCCCTCTCAGGCCTACTGTTTGTTCCTGTGATGCTCGTACTTTGGTAGACACTAGTTTATAAGCCTAAGCTGGGCTGTGCCGAGGGGGCAGGCAGTTAGTTGCAAAGTTCAGAGACTGCGGCAGAGAATTTAGGCCCATGACTTCTGACCACGCCCTGGCGGAGGGGGAAGGCCCACGGGCTGGCCCTCACATTGGAGTCTCCGTAGGAGTGGCCCTTCCCCCTGGCTTCCGGCACTGCACTCTGTGGTTCTCTGGACCTCAGGCTGTCCTTGGGCTCTACCGGGCTCTGTCCTTCCCCAGTGGCTCCATGGGGAAGCTAACCAGATGGCCTCTGAGGGCACCTCTGGGCCGAAGGTCCTGGGTCCTGTGTGTGTTTAAGCATAACCTGCCGCCCACTAGGTGAGGGTTTCCTGCAGGAAGGAACCTTCACACCCCCTCCACCGCTGCCTATGGCCTCCAGTCCTGCTCTCACTGGGCATCAGCTCGGGTGGCCTTCAGGGCTGATGTTTCTTGGGCACTTCCTATGAGCCAGCCTGTGGGCCGAGCACAGAGACTCAGATGGGAGGTGGCTGACCCGGGGTCACTCGGCCATCGGCAGCGGTGCTGCTGCTTCCCTCCTTGGTGGCCCTTTCCCAGAGTCCATGCTCCTGACCTCAGCATGGTCCAGCTCCAGACAGGGGCCCTACTCAGCCCTCAGTGCTCCACACGAGGCCAGGCAGGGTGGAGGGCTAGAGGCGTCAGACCCTGGCAAGTGACTCCATGGAGCCCACCCTGCAGGGCTGATTGCCGGTCAAAGCAGCACCGGGGCTGGCAGAAAAATACCGTCCCAGGGATCGGGGATAGTGTGTCCTGACTGGCGGAGCCCCTGGCTATGGAGGGACCATCGTACAGAGTCAGGAGGCCCTGAGAGGTGAGCAGGCTTTCTTTTTGAGACAACCTGTCAAACCCTGACTCCTGCAAAGGTCAGGCAAAGCCTTGTCAACACACACCGACAAGGCGTGCTGTTGTCATCCATCCTGATCGGTCACAAGGTCCCCACGAGTGAGATGCTACCTAACAACAGGTGAAGATTTAGAAACAACTGCCAGGGATAGCTTTAAAGACTCCCGGCTCTCTGCAGAAAAACACGTCCAGCGCGGGAAGAGAAAAGATGAACATTTCTAGGGAGAAGAGAGAGCTCTTCACATAACCAGCATACACAGGGACACAGTGCTGGTCCAGACAGTGCTTTTGGGGCAAGAAGCAACCCTGTCTCACCCTCCTGGGGTACCTCAGAGGAAACTGAGGTCGGAGAAAGCAGTACTCTGGCCCGAGGCACACAGCAAGGTGGGCTGTGGCTACAGCGAGAACCCGGGCCCCTGGGTCCAGAGCTTGGTGGGCTGAGTCCCAAGTTGTCCCCATCACTGCTTCTGGGAAGGCACGGGTCCCCGGGGAGCTCAGACGGGCTGCCGCCACCCGCCAGGCTCCTGTGTCAGCCTGTCCCCTTTGATAGGACACCTTGCGAGAGCAAAGTCACAATTAGGGGGGTCTCCACTGGGTGACCTGTCTAATGAGTCTTGTAAAGGTTGGCGGAGGCTGGGGATGTGGGGGCTGTCAGGGCGTTCAGATCGCTCATTATCATCACAAAAAGCACCTCCTCATCACCAGGATTATCAAACGTTCCTGGCGCGCCGGGCCTAATAACAGGCCCCACCTCGTCTCATAATCATGGGCTTTAATAAAACATCACTCAGCCTGCAGCTGCCGGCCCAAGCAGGGTGCGGGGCCTCACCTCTCGCTTTTAGACCTAATTGCTTGATGCATATTTCATGAAGAATCTTGGGTAATAGTTATGTTAAATCGCTTCTTTTCATGATGAAATGACTTAAAAATACTTGCATATGATATTTATGCAGGAGAAAGCAAGGAAATTGCCCTTTGGGACTAGCGTGGAGGACCTGGTTACAAGTATCCCACACGCAGAGGTGATCTCTGATTTACTTCTATTGAAAGGTGGTTGGTGGAGTTCCTGTCGTGGCGCAGTAGAAACGAATCTGACTAGGAACCATGAGGTTGCGGGTTCGATCCCTGGCATCGCTTAGTGGGTTGACGATCCGGCGTTGCCGCGAGCTGTGGTGGTAGGTTGCAGACATGGCTTGGATCCCGCGTTATCGTGGCTCTGGGGTAGGCTGGCAGCAACAGCTCCGATTCAGTCCCTAGCCTGAGAACCTCCATATGCCACAGGTGCGGCCCTAAATAGACAAAAAGCCAAAAAAAAAAAAAAAGAAAAAAAGAAAAGAAAGAAAGGTGGTTCGTGAGTTGCTCTCTTGACTGAGATGCCCGGAACATTGTCCCTTTAGCTCAAAGCCACCTAGGACTTCCCGCTGCCGAATGAATGCTCGGATGCCCTGTGCACCAGGCGCTGAGCTGAGCCGTTGGCACACCTCAGCCAGACCTCGCCCAGCGCTGGAAGAGAAAAGATGAACATTTCTAGGGTGAAGAGGAAGCACATCACATAACCAGCATTCACAGGGACGCGGTGTGCTCTGGACAGTGCTTTCAAGGTAGGACGCAACCCAGGGATAACCTGGTCTCAGCCTTCTGGGGCACCTCGGAGGAAACCGAGATCAGAGAGAGCAGTACTCTGGCCCAAGGCGCACAGCAGGGTGGACTGTGTGGCTACAGCAAGAACCCTGCATCCAGGACTTGGAGGGCCCAGTCCTGGGCTTGCTCGTGTAAGCCCAGAGCAAGGCTGCTAAGTTACTTGGTGTAACTGTCATGGTTCCCAGATGGGGAAGCTGAGGCTGAAGGAGGTCTTGTGCCTTGTCCCATGGGACATGGTGAGACCAGGACTTCACTATGTCTGTCTGACTCTGAAGCCTGTGGTGAGCTTTCAGGGCCCCGAAACGACCCCTGCAGCCTCACCTTCCCCCCGCTCAGCCTCCCTCCAGATGCGTCCAGGTGTGCAGGTGGGCCTTCAGACTCCTGCCCTGATACACGGCTTCCCTCGGCTCCATAAGCTCCTGAGGTCAGGAACTCTGTTCACTGTGATGCTTCTCAGGAGGTCAAGCCTTAGTCCCCCCTGGGTCCTCAGCCCATGCCTGGCACACAGCCGAGCACCTCATCCACCCGTCCGTCCACCCGTCTGTCCGTCCATCCATCCATCCATCCACCCATCCGTCCATCCATCCATCCACCTGTCCGTCCGTCCGTCCGTCCATCCATCCATCCATCCATCCAGCAGCTATCCAGTAAGGGTCTGTCCTAAGCCAGGGAAACGAGGACCCGTGTCTCTTCCCCCCTGGACTGTAAGCTCCTGAGGGCAGGCTGGTGGCCATTCCACCAGGTCCCCCAGTACGGCCCAGCCAGGGTAGAGGCCGCCTCCTCCAAGGTCAAACACAGTGACCGCTTTGCCTGGTCCGCACTGGTTCCAAGAGGAGCCAGCTTAGGGAGGGGCAAAGCCCTGGGAGCACCCAGAGGGTCACGCTGCAGGGAGCACAAAAGCACTTGCCTCTCAAACCAGAAAGAGAAGTCTCGTCTGAGGAGTCACAGGGAGAATGGGTCAAAGCCCTCTCTTTCCTTGGGATCCCAAAAGAAATCATTCCTGGGGACAGAGCTGGCGGGTACCCCTGCCCAGGCCTAGAAAATACGAACGTGACCCAAATTCCCTCCTAAAATCACGTCTTCCTGAGAGCCCAGGCCCTCCCTGCTGTGGGGACGGCAGACCTCTAAGTGGTTCAATCTCTTCCTCTTCCTCTGCGGTCATTTTGATTAAACAACTGAATCTTACATTGTGCAAAGATCCTGGGGGCGGAACAGTAAGAGAAGAGAAAGGCTGAAGTTGTGCATTTAAAATGCCCTCAATGGGAGTTCCTGTCATGGCTCCGTCAGTGGTTAACAAATTCAACTAGGAACCATGAGGTTGTGGGTTCGATCCCTGGCCTCGCTCAGTGGGTTAAGGATCCGGCGTTGCCGTGAGCTGTGGTGTAGGTTGCAGATGCGGCTCAGATCTGGTGTTGCTGTGGCTGTGGCGTAGGCTGGCCGCTACAGCTCTGATTAGACCCCTAGCCTGGGAACCTCCGTATGCTGTGGGTGAGGCCGTAGAAAAGACAAAAATAAATAAATTAAATAAATAAAAAACGAAATGCCCTCAATGATGGGTTTGCAGGAGGATTCTCAAGGGACAGAGGTGTCACGGGTCCCCTCCATGGTCACAGGACTATGACAAGGGCAACCAGCACTCAGAACACAGGCCCCGTGACCAGCATGGAGACGGCATGAGACCAGCCCACTGGGCCCTTCTGTCCCCACAGGCGTGCAGTCAAGTCGGGATGGAGATGGACAAGGCCGCTTGTGCAGAATTAACTGGGGGTAGGTGGGGTTCAAGGCCTGGCTCTACGGCTGACCTGCTGTGACCGTGGGTGAGGGGCACCCTGAGGGAGCCAGCCTGGAGGGTGACCACGGCAAGGTAACTTTGGCCTCCGTGGCCACCTGTTTCAGGGTCTACAAAACAGGCACTTCCTGCCCCAGCCCCAGCTCACGGCTGGCAGGGCTGCCTCTGGCAGCAAGCAGCCCGGATTCAGAACCTCTGCTCTTTGACCTCTGGCGAGACAGGCTATTTCCCTGGGTACGTGTCTACAGAGGAACTCTCCTCGCGACACCTGTGAGCGGGGTACATCCAATCCGGAAGCACTCTCAGGTGCCTGCAGAGAAGCATGCTCCGAGGAGAACCCCGGACCTGCAGGGGAAGAAAAATACCCAGATCTCAAGTGATGGAAGCCTTTAGGGGAAAGGTACCTGGCCGACATCTCCTGGGGCCCTACTGTGTGCAGGCGAGCATCTGCTCATGCTGTGAACTCCCAGCCCAGGGTCTGGGAGCCTGGCACACCAACGTGTTCCCCGTGATAGCCACTGCTGCCCTTGGTCTGGGGCTGGACCGACCTGTGGCTTCACAGAGAAGCTGGGAGGGCTGGCAATGTCTGTAAGACACCCACTGCTCACACGAGGACACCAAGGGCTGGAGGGAGAAGAAACCTGCCTGAGTCACAGGGAGAGGACACCAGGGGACCAGGACATGAGTTCTTTGAGCGGTGATGGGATTCTCCAACTGTGTGATGCATGGAGTGGGGGGCACAGAGGCCCCTTGCAGCTGAGATGCTCTAGGGCTTGAGGGGTTGAGGGAGATGGGGGAAGGGGTTTACGAGGTCACATACCACCCCCTGCCTTCCAAAACAGCCTTCAGGGTGACAAGCATAAAGGCACACGTGCCAAGTTACAGAGCACAAACGTCTAAGTGTGACCATCGCTGAGCCAAGCGACCTGATTTACAACCAAATAATTAGACCTTCAATAAACGCATCAGCAGCGATTAGCCACCCAGAGAAGCCTGGGCACTTCTCAAGCTCTAAGTTGGCGGCTCAGGGTGAGGGCCTTCAGTAAATCACAATGAAAAGCCATCTCTGGGCAGGAGAGCTGGCGGATGCCTCTACCAGCAAACACGGAGAGGCCTCGGGTTTGTTCTGGCCACACAAAGCAGTAGTAGGTCAAAATGGACCCGTTTGGGGCAGTTTTCTCAGGAGTAGACTAACAAATGTCAGACAGGGGATTTTAATAATCAAGACTGACAGCTGAGGAGTGAGTCTCTCATCACTGGGGGTGTGTAAGTGGGATGGTAAATACGTGTGGGGGTGGGGGTCAGGCTGGATGACTTCTGCAGTCCCTCTGGTGGGTGTTCCTATCAGTCCTCAGGCTCAGGCCCATGAAAACTGCAAGGGGAGGGGTGGTGGTAGGGGTGAATTGTGAAATGTCAGAGCTTTAAGAAGGGGAAAGAGGGTCTAGTTTGTTTTTGTTTTTCCTTTTTACTTCTTCCTTTTTTTTTTTTAAATCTTTTTAGGACTGCACTCGTGCCATATGGAGGTTCCCAGGCTAGGGGTCGAATCAGAGCAACAGCCGCCGGCCTACACCACAGCCACAGCAACGCGGGATCCGAGCCACGCAACCTACACCATGGCTCACAGCAACGCTGGATCCTTAACCCACTGGGCGAGGCCAGGGATCGAACCCGCAACCTCATCGTTACTGGTGGGATTCGTTTCCGCTGTGCCATGACAGGAACTCTTCTCTTTCACTTCTGATCAAGGACTTTTCTGGGAACACAAAGGCCCTTCTGTGTTCTACGCAGGTGGGTTTTTGGTCGCTGGACTGAAGTCAGATGCCTGGGTTCAGACTGTGAACCCAATGATGTCTTTGGCTGGGCAGGTCCCTTCTCCTTGGGCCTCAGCATCCCCATCTGGAAAAGGTGGAGGGGGATCCTCCAGGACTGAAGTTCTCAAGGCAATGAGAGACATCCCAGGGGCCCGGAGGCCGCGCCAGCCTGGGCCGGGAGCACTGAGACAGAGCAGGGTGGCTGAGCTCACGCAGGGCGAGGGGCAGGCACGGTGAATCCCAGGCTGAGAACAGCGCAACGGCGAAAGTGGGCTTCTTCACACCTGTGCCAACAGGGTGGACAGACTGCGTTCAGGCCCAGGGGAGGGGCTCCTTCTTTTAGGGCAAAGCCCTCTCTGCTCATACTCTCCTTGGAGCACTGGTTCTCAGCTGGGGCGAGTTTACCTCCCTCGAGGTCACGGACACTACTTAACAGCCTACGATGCACAAGACAACCCCACAGCACAGAATAACCCAGCTCTAAATTTCAATAATGGCAACTCTTTAGTTGCCAGTACCTCAAATCCTTCATCTGTAAAATCCGGAGTAACAAGAGTCCACCCTCACAGTAGTCGTGAGGGGGAAATGAGGATGTCTGTGTGCAGGAAGCATGAATGCCCGATAATGGTTAGCCACCAGCTCCTTATTTAAGGGCTTAAGACACAACACAGACTTTTTCTTTTTTTTTTGGCTTTTAGAGCCACACCGCAGCATATGGAAGTTCCAGGCGAGGGGTCGAATGGGAGCTGCAGCTGCTGGCTTACATCACAGCCACAGCAATGCCGGATCCAAGCCACGTCTACAACCTACAACACGGTTCACAGTCATGCTGGATCCTTAACCCACCAAGCAGGGCCAGGGATCGAACAGCACCCTCATGGATCCTAGCTGGATTTGTTTCCACTGAGCCAGGAACTCCCTACAGAATTTGCCAAAGGGCTGCGATGGGATCCAGGCTATTTCCAAGGACCAATCCCCACCCAGCCTCAACCAGCAGGTGCAGGGGGAAGACACGGTGCTCAAAGGAGGGGCCAGAACAGGGGTGGGCAGACACTGGACAAAGGCAGCCTGGGGTAAGCATGATGCTGTAGAGAGGACTCTGAGGTCGATGACTGCTTTTTAGGCAAAAGAGGAGCTGGAAGCCTGGGGTCGACCCAGGTGAGGCCAGAGAGTGAGAAGAGGGGGGTGAGATGAGTCCAATGGGACCTCTGCCTGGTGACCCAGGGGACCCAGACCAGGGCCTGAGTCCTGCCTGCCACTTCTGAGCTGTGCCTCTCTCTGAGCCTCAGTTTCGTCATCTGTGGGATGGAGCTGTCACTGCCCACCCGTAAGGACTGTCCTGAGGTCTGAGCTGGGTGGTGCATGAGCAAGTCTGGCAGGTGCTAAGGCTTGGGATTCTGACATGCCTTTGTTTTCACCCGCCCTGTGGGAACCTGCATGCAAGTTGCTGACCACCTGTTTTGTCATACTGGCTTCAAGCTGCCCAGGCAGAGCACTGAGCATGTCTCCCCGTCTGCCTGGTCTTTCATTTGCGGCCATTTTGGTGACAAGACCACCTCCTCCAGCTGGGCAGCCAGCCTGGCTGGGGCGGGAGGTCTGGGTTCCAGCCCCAGCTCTGTCGCTGGGTGACAATGGGCATGATGTTTGCGTCCCTGAGATAAATTTCCTCAAACACCGAGTGGTATTTTATAACTTTTAAAGGCACCTGGTTACACACCAGGGTCCACGTGAAAACAGAAGAGGAGGGATGAGGAAAGAGGCTTCTCTGCTTGAAAAACACTGGTCTCAGGAGTTCCCTTGGTGGCACAGTGGGTTACGAACCTGGCACTGTCACTGCAGCAATTTGGGTCACTGCCATGGCACAGGTTTGGTCCCCAGCTTGGGAGCTTTCACATGCCGTGAGTGAGGCCAAAACAAAAACAAAAACAGAAACAAATCAAAAACACTGGTTTACGGCAGTACTGTGTGTATCACCCTGTATCCGAAATTGCTGAGGGAGACAGGACGCCAGGCAGAGGCTTTTGAGAGCATATGGCTTCCTGACCTTACTTTACAGGCGACACTGAGACCCAGAAAGGGGTGGAGCTTTGATCCTGTTTCCAGGGACTCCAGATGCCCCCTTCACCCCGTGCCCTCAGCTGCAGCAGATTCTTGGGCACTACCCATAGCTTCTGTGAGTTCCCAGTAGGCAGTGATGGCTGTGACAAGGTGGAAGGTGGAGGTGGGTGTGCAGGGAGGGGAAGGAGGCAGCAATACCACCACACCCCAATTCTCAGCCTTATCCTTAAAGCACAGCAGTTTCTCTCAAGCTCCTCTTGACCCAACTCCTTTCCTGGTGGGGGCGAGCCTTGCTATCTGATCTGCTAACTGATCACCGACTCATTAGCACAGCAAAGAAGGGGACTCGCTCACAAAGCACCTGACCAAGCTCCGGTATTACTCAAAAAGTCAAATAAAGAAGGAAAATGCAGAGGGGTCTTTAAAAAATGCAAGTTAAAACAGATTTACCTGCTCCTTGGTCTTGCCTCTAACCCGAGGGTCCATTCCTCCTGCCTGATTTTCCAAGGCACACAGTTGACTCTAAGCCACCCAGACCCCTTGGCCAAGGGCCTTTTGCAAGGTCAGTGGTTTTTTGTGGAAAAGCTCCCAGCAGTTGTTGGGGATCTGGGCCTCAGTTTCTTCACTGTAAAGTGGGCAGTAATTTATGCTGTTCCCTAAAGTCCACTGAAAGCAAGTGCAAAGACCTCTGAACTGGATGTCAGGGACATCCAGCTCCTGCCCTTTCAGGATGACCAAAAAGGGCCTGTAAACCTCCAAACGTTTGAAACTTAACACACAGGACATGCTCAGGCCACACGATGAAGAAGGAAAATGACTGCAGAGATAAACAAAAGGACTGCCCTTCATTACAAATGCCCAGAGTCCCAGGGCTGGAAGAGGAGTGCAGGTTTCTCAAAAATAGAGTTTCTTCAAATGTGCCTCGGATGCCCACATCCAAGTCCCTGAGGACCTCCTATGCCTGGGGCTCCCTGGGCCTCTCTGGAACCAGAATCTGACTTTCATATGCTCTTCAAGAGATTCCGGTGTGCATCCTAGTTCTCTCTGATGATGGAAAATCCAGATTCGCGTCTCACGTCCAGCTTTGGTTGCTAAATGCCAGCATTGGGGAGCTTACTTCTTACCTTTTCCAACCCTCAAAGGCTCTGCCCGTGTCCTCCCATGTTCTGAGCCGCAAGTGACTTAGTGCAGTTTACTCGTACCAGCTCTGAGCTCTGGCCCCCGTGGGCCACAGCGGCTGTGCCTGCCCTGGGAAGGATCCTGGGAGAGCGGAACATAGAAGCAGGTGCAGCCTGAGGCCGCTCCTCTCTCCAGCTGCGCTCATGGGGCAGAAGCTCCTGGTCCCTCCTGCTGCTCACAATTCCTCATACGTCAGGGGCCTGCAACTGGACGGTGGGTCTGTCCCACTCGGCCATTAGCTCCGGTCTCTGGACCTGACTCCACCCCAACCATGTGGACACTTGGAGCCTTCGCTGAATTGCTTTCTGGGGTCCGCTGACCCCGGAATCCAGTTCAGTTCGGTCTCCCTCCTCCTCTCAATCCCAAAGAACAGGATCTTACTGGCATGCAAATGTCAGCTGGTATAGACAACATGGCCCTCTTGATCAAAACCCAAAGGGACACCAGTCCAAGAACATTAAGAAGCAAAAGCCCACTGGCTTTGGCTCCACTTGGGAAGTTTGCAAATGCAATTTTGAAAGGTCACCGTCAGCCCTTAGTAATCTGGGCTCTGGAGGGTGAGTCCTCTCATGCTGGGTGTTCATTCTGGCAGCTTCTTGACAACTTCTGTCCACAGGGTGGAGAATTTTCTCTAAATTAAATCCCTGGCCCTTTGCTCCCTAATGAAATTGATTTCTGCCTTGATACACAACAAAGCTTTCGTTTTATTATTTGGTTAAAGTTTGACCACATTAATTACAGTTTTTTTCAGCATGGCTGCAAGTAATTGAGTTCCAGAAAGTTACTTACTATTGGAACTGATTGCTTTTTAAAAGCACAACTCCCACGAAAGTGAAATAGTCAACCTTCCTTTCGTCACAGAAGGTTTGGGGGAGGGGTGGGGGATAAGACTGGAACGATTCAGGAGGAAAAAGTATTTTTCAAGCTTGAAAGTCAGCTCAAAATGGGACTGCGCTAACATCTGGAGACTGTGACTCGGAAACACGGGTGTGCCCACAACACACCAGCTCGTGCATTTGCCGCCTCAGTGGTTTCATCGCCACTTGTGTCAGAACTCATATACTGCCCCAAGTTTTTAATCATTGTTATTGGCACAATTCTACCTGCCTCCGAGGATACGCTACAGAAGCCTGTTCAAATCAATTTCTAACACTAGGTACCGGGACTGCCGAGAGCCTACCTGGCACCACGTAAGTGCGTTTCCCCCCCCAGGGGGTTGTGTTCAGCGTTGGGTGGAGAGTCAGCCTTTAGTGTCAGGTGCAAGTGATGGGAACACAATCGCTCTTTGACAAGCTGGGGGCTGGGAAGGAATTGTGGAAAAGATAAAGGACTGGAAGGAAATGCAGACATCGTGGGGAGACAAAGAGAGCTGACGGAGACTTCAGAGTGGACAAGGCATGTCTCTGTCCACAATGTTATTAGTCGCCTGGAGCCGGGGGCTTAGGTGGAGGGGACGACTGAAAACTCAAGCTGGCAGCACAGGGAGAGGGACACTGCAGAGACCTGTCCTCTAATGTCAATCCTAATCATCTCTCTCCATTGTTACTTCCCAAAACATTATTATACTGCTCACATGCCACCTCCTCCAGAAAGCCTTCCAGGATGCCCTCAATCAGACTCACCTGCTTCCTCCATTTATTCTTTGTCACACCTCCCTCCATCACAGCACTCACCTATTGCTTGTCCCCCTGCCCAGACTATGAGCTTAGAGTCTGACGTTATCTTTGTCTCCCCATCCGGTCAAAGGCCTGGTGGCCGGCAGAAACACAGCAGTGACACCTGCACTGCTGACCTGTTGCCTCTGCCCTGAAAGTCTGTGCTGAGAATGTAGCAGGCGCGTCTCCAAGCCGCCTGGGGCTGGGAGCAGTGCATGGATTTTCAAAAGGAAAACAGCAGGGGAAAAAAAAGTTCTAATTAAAGCATTTCTAGTAAGCCAGCTTTGCCAAAACCAATTGTTTCTGATATTCCTCCTGGGTGAAGCAATCTTAAAAAAAGAAAAGAAAAAAGAAAGAGAGACGGGCATTAAAAGTGGCAGGAAGCACCCACAGCTGGAAGGAGGATGGCGGCTGCTCACTGGGGGCGCTGCCCAAAAAAGGGCGGGTTGGAGGCACCGTAGGAACCAGGCATGGAGGAGCTTCCACCCCCAAAAAGTGGAAGAGTATACGCGTGTGAGCGTGACACACACACACTCATACACAGAACATCATTTTTATAGCTTTAGCATTTGAACTGTGGGAGCAAAGACAAGAGCTATAAAATCTGACATCTGATTTTATAAATCTGCCTGAAATACCGAGAACGTTTATGGAGAAAATGGGAGAAGAAAATATAGAGCTAAGGGGTTCAGAAGGGTAATAACAACCCCGGGAAGGAGTTCAGACCTCTGGGCTCCGCCAGCAGCTCACTGCGGGACCCTGGGAAGGCCCTTTTCCCGTCCTGGGCCTGTCTCTCTCATCTGAAAGCCGGGGTCTTGACCTGATGATTCAAGACCCTTCTGATCTCAAGGGCCTGAAGGTCTGGGGAACAGGAAACCTAAGGATTTTGCTGCATGAAGCTGGTTGCTTCAAGCCCCATCAAATGCCTCTAGGTGGAAGCTGATCCTATCTCCTTCGGAGGCCTTTGCGTTACTTACCTATCAGCAAAACAAGACCTCCAATACCTCCTTGGGGTAAGCTCAAAGGCTCTGTGACTAACCCCACCTGCATTCACATGGCCACTCAGGTTAACAAAGAGCTTTCCCTTCTGCTGTGTCCGGGCTGAGGCTCAGGGACATGAAGGAACTCCCTGGGTGACCCTCTGGGCTGATGGAAGCAGTGGGATTCCGGCCCTGGTTCTCTGGTCCCTGACTGCATCCTTCTCCATGTTGCTGTCCCTTCACCAATGGCAGATCCAAGGTCTGTCTCTGTCCCCATGGCCTGTCCCTGGATCACCCCATACGCCTCCCTAAGTTCCCCATCAAGCCATTCCCAGATGGCTTTTGCCAAAATATTATTAAACAAGTCCGATTAACAAGGGATTGAAAGGAAATGTTTTTCTCATTTGGACAGACCACCCAAGGACTCAGAAGGGCATCTGTCCCAGGGCACAAGAGGCTTTCCGGGCAGTTGGAACGACTCCCTCCTGGGCGGGGGAGCCACATAGGCAGATTTATGTGGGTGATATGAGATAATTAGAAGCCAGCTGCAAATGTAATCGTGGTGGCTCTGACCCTGGAGGGGACCAGGGAGCTCCCGGGGGAGCAAAGGGCAATGCTGTGTGCCTGGCTGGGAGCGGGGACGCAGCGGGTCAGGGAGGGAGACCCCAGGCCATCAGCAGGCAGGCTGGGCACTGCCAGGCCCGCGGGTGGTCTGGCCATGGGGTCGGCAGTGTGAGCGCAGGCACCTCTTTGCCTCTGCGTTTGGGGCAGCGATGGAAAGAGGGCGGCCGAGTTAAGAAGAGTTTCCTGGGTTTTTCAAAACTGGCGATTCCAGGTCTATGTCGCAGCTGGCAGCACTAGCACTCACTGGGCGAGCCGTTCTGAAATCTGGACAAGGCCCTGACTTCTCGCTCTTTCTCACCCTCCTCTGTTCCATTCACCTGCCGGAGGCCTTCGCTGAACTGCTGCAGGCTCTTCAGCAGCCAGCCCTTCACCCTGAACTGCCTTCCAGACATCCGTGGTCAGGTGTGGCTTCTGAAAACCTCTATCCCTAAAGTCCTCTCTTTTCACTGAGTCTCCTGCACGGAACCTCTGGGAAGCCTGCTTTGCCTACAGCAGCAGCTCCTAATTGCAGCATTTCCTTTAAACCTTTTAGAAGGAGAAAACACGCCACGCACTAACTGAGAAGAAAGTTCATTTTCTCTCCATCAGCCCTGAAAGGATGTGAAGTCCTCCATGAAGTGAGAGCAAAGACACAGACACCCCTTTGTCTCAGGCCGACACAAATGCTGCCAGAAAACAGGGGCTGGCCGGGAAGCCAGGAGGCAGACAATCTTGTTCCCCTCTCTGAGCCTCAGTTTCTCCACCTGTGCAGGGCACTGGGCCAGGTGATGTGAAACTGGGAGATCAGAGAGGTTAAGAGACTTATCCAAGGTCACACAGCCAGGAAGAGGGCAGCCTGGATTGACTCTAGCTCTGTGATTTGAGTCTCAGTTACAGCAATGCAGGATTTTCCCAAGCTGCAGCCTGCATAAACTCTCGATTCCCACCACCTCAAAGGGGAGTGGATGTGGGCATGGAGAGACAGAAAATTTTCAAGGCTCCAGACCACACCAAGCTCTTGCCTCAATAAACCTTGGCTCTCCGAAGTCTGTAACAAGGACGCTGAGCTAGCACTCACTTACTGCCTACCAAGCACATGCCGGGCACTTCACAAACATAACCTCTTCATGAACACATCTGTAAAACCCATTCCAGAGATGATGAAACTGAGGCTCAGAGATGTTAAGTCCCTTTGTCCAAGACCACTGTGCTAGTAGGTGGCAGAGCTAGGGTTCCAAAGCTCAAGCCAGACTGGTCCTGAGCCTTTGATTTCTGCTGCACGGTGCTGCCTCCAGCCTGAGTAGACAAGGGAGGTTGTCAGAGATGGGATATATTGAAAACTGTGGGTTGGAATGTAGGCGGCTTCTCTTCTCCTGGGCTGCTGTCTCCTCAGCCTGGCCAGCTCCTCACCCCGCCCACCCCCAGCTGCCTCAGTCCTCCTCCCATGCCACCCCCATCTGCCCAGAGCTCGTCACCTACCTCTGCGCCAGTCTGCCTGACGCCCGTCTCTTTCTCCTGTACCCCCCGACACCCCACTCCTCACACCCACCTGTGTACAGGGTCAGGGAGTCACGGGGACAGAGCCAGGAACCTGGACCCCGAATAGCAGAGCTAGGCAGTGCCCTGGGTGGCACACACCTGCCTTCCTCGCAGCCTTGGCCTTCGGGGCGGGCTGGGGAGGAGGGCAAGCAGTGATGGGGTCCCGCATTCTGGGGCTGGAGGTCCTGCTGGGCAGGAAAACAACTGCTGGGGAGGCTCCCGTGGGCTCCTGTGGCCTGGGGGACCAGCCTAAGGGTTTGCCCACGGGAGCAGCCACCACCCTGAAGCTGAGAGTTGGAGCCTCCGGTGCGGACCCAACGAGGGGTGCTCGGACAGCAGGGGGATGTGAACTCCGTGCTCCCTGCCGATGAACGAAGGGCGAGTGGCCTTTCTTCATCCCCCACCCCTCCCCTCCCTGCAAACCTTTATTATTTCTTGCTCCTGGCTGTCAGCAGCAACAAACTAAGATTAATCACTCGCCCGCCTGCCTAGACCCAGACATGCCTACTGTTTGAAAACTCTCTCCTTTACTATATAAATCAATGAGGGGAGAGAAGAAAGAAAAACAACTCTAACAGAAAGGCGCCCCCAGAGCCCCTGGAATGCAGCCCTTCAGCTCCTCTGGCCCTGCTACACCCACCACCCCCCCAGGAAGCATCTGTTGGCTGAAGGCTGGCTGCCCAGCAGTCAGCATCAACTCCCAGCTCCGAGCAGGGACCTGCCGGGTGGGCGGAGTGTAGCAATCAGGGCAGGAGGTGTTTCCTTGATAAACTGTCCTGTCCCCTCCGCCCCAGCTGGACACTGAAGGGGCAGAGCTTATGGGCTGAGGAAGGCACCTGAGTGATCAGGACTCATGGAAAAAAGTCAGACCTCAGAAGTATCTCCTGAGGTCAGACTCTGGGCCGCATTTGCAAGGATGCAGTGGAATCTGCCTTTGGGGACTTGAAAGCTGAAGGCCCATTAGTGGGGGCTCCCTGGGACTGTGTCCCCACTGGGCGTGGGGCTCTCGATGCCTAAAGACAGACAGCCCAACTGGGCCCCTGTCAAAGGAGCAGGCGCATTCGCAGAGGCCTTGGGAAGGCCCCTCTGTCCCCCCACCTCCCAGGGAGTGGCCCAGAGCTGGCAGAGCCTGCCCTGCGTATACGAGGAGGCCCTGGGGCTCTCCCTGCCTCCCCGCCCCCAGCTGCAAACCCTCCTGTCTTTGAAGTCCTGTTCCCCTCATCTTGTCCAGATTCCTTTGCAAAAACTCATGAAACTCGAACTTGCAAAGAGTCATTCATAGTCCAAAGGGCCTGAGGAATCCTGTTAATGAGATTTTTCAAGACTTTTCATCCTTTTCCCCCACTGCTTGCTTTTCCAGACAGGAAGCTGTGTTAGAGAGTGATGTTTTCTTGCCAATTTCTAAAAGCTTGAGCTTTGGCTTCCCTGAGGCTGGAGTGAGTGAACCAGAGGTTGGCGGCTGGTGGTTGGTGCTGCGGCCAGCGTGTGTGTACCGGCAGCGGAGAGGGCACCAAGGGCCTGCCGCCCTGTCAGGGTCAGGCTGGAGACGGGAAGAGCGAGAGTTCTGCAGGAGGGCGGGATGCGGGCAGAGTTCAAGAGCAATGAGGCAGGACTTGTGTAAGATGCTTCACGGGTGGGGGGCGTGTGCCAGGGAGGGCACTTGGATGCGAGGCGGCGAGGAAGGCAGGTGCCACCTTGGATCGCCTCTGTGCAGGCACTTTTTGGTGAAGGGGCAGCTGGGTGGCAGCTTGGGCTGGTTCAGGGATCTGTCTGGTCCCCACAGTGGGGAGCGGCCACCATCTCTGTCAATGTGATCAGCTGCCAGCTGGGTAGGTGGTCAGTCATCTATTCCCTCTGGGCCTCGGTCCCCCACCCATGAAGCAAAGGGCCTGGACCAGACAAGCTTCTAAGGTCACTTCAGGTTCCACACTGATGACCTACGGACTGGTGTAAGGAGGGCTTGGAAGGGGCTGGGGAGATCCCAGGCTGGGAGTCTGCCGCCTCCACTCCAGTCTCGGCTGGTCGGTCAGCTTCCTGTACCCTAAGGTGGGGACGAGGGTGGTTATGTCTGCCCTGGCCACCCCGGGAGACAGTCACTGGGCGAATGTGTAGGTTTTCTAGTTCATGAAGTGCTGTGGATACGCAAGGTGAGACGGGTTTAAGCCCTTGGACCTTGGAGTTAAGGGTGGACCTTGAACTTCAGTGCCCTGGTCACTCAGAACCGAGTCTCAGCTCCTCTGCAGGTCGTGAGCCCTGCCCAGGTTTTTCCGCATTTCCAGGGCTTTACCTGGCTTGTCCCCCACCTGAGGAACACCTGCCCTCTCTTTAAGGCTCAAGTGTACCTCTGCCCTGCAGCTTCTCCAGACCCTCTCACCCCTGTGCCAGCTCAGCTCCATGCAGACCTGTAGGTGGTGGAGGCCCAGACTGGGAGCTCTGCAGCCTGGGCTGGGCTGTCCTCAGCTCTGCGCCCTCTGCTGCCCAGCCCGGTGCCTGGTACCGAGGGTTCTGATAAATATCTGCACCAAGGGAAGGATGCAAGGGGTGGAGGGCCCGGTCCTCTGAGGCCGAACTCCCCCAAACCCTTTCTCCACCCTAGGATACTTTCACAGCAGGGCCCACAGGATAACATAGCTAGAATTCCACTGTCAGTTTGCACCGGGCTCCTGATAATGCTACTCCCCACCCTGCCCCAGCCGGGCAGACTTCAAGAGCTAACAGACCCTGAACCTCTGTAGTGGCTGGCAAAGCTGGCACTTGCCCCAAGCAGCTGGGACATTCAACAGCAGGGCAGTTCTATTTGTGGTCAAGGTGAGGAATGCCAGGTGTCTCGCCCTGGCCAGCAGCCTGACTGGGGCTGCCCTGGAAGACAAGCCCACCACCCCTTAGCAGGCTGGCCGCGCCAGCCAGGGGACGGCCTGGCCCTCCTCCCCACTCTGGCCTCCTTCACGGTAAAGCTGACCAGGTGAGACCGCCCCTCTGGCATTTGGGAGCTAACAACTCTAGACAAGCATGCAAAACTGAACCTTCCGCCTCCAGCACCCGTGGGCAGAGCCCAGCCATCCAAACTGCGCTTCCTGATGATGAGATCTGACAGGGCGGGCGTAGGAAGACAAACCTGGGCCTGACGGCAGAGTGCTCTGATCCGGGGTCCAAGCACGGGCCCCTGGGCTGTGCACTCAGCCTCCTCCCCTCGCCTGGGTGGTGCAGGGGATCGGGCCAGAGCACCCCAAGGACAAAGGGTGACTGCGCCTACGGACAGGGGAAATCTGGAGAGCCAGAGACACTGAGGAGCATCTCTGTTGGTAAGCAGAGCAGCGTCACCTCCCGTGTGCAGGTGAGGACACTGAGACTGGGAGAGGTGACGTGGCTGCCAAGGCCACACAGCCAGGGAGTGGGGAAGCCTGGCTCCTGGAAGACAAGCCTGTTACAGAGCAGAACAGAATTGAGGTGCTGTCCATCCTGAGAATGGTCCTACTGTTTAGGGAAGGGAACAAGCTAGGGACGAGATGGACTGTGACAGGACACTCTTCTGAAGGCCCGTCCAAGTTGGTGTTTGGGTCTGTTGGCACAACAGAGGGCACGGGCACAGGGTACTGAGGAAGGGACCATGCAGGCACTGCTGGTGTGAGTACTTCTGCCACGGGTTTGAGGTTCCTCGTGTGCCCCCGTGCTGGCGCCTGCGCCCACACAGCCGGGGTACTCGGGAGGCTGTTGCTCCCTGTCGGGCAGGAATGTAGTGGGATCACCAGGGGCCTCCGTGCCCAGCCGGCCTGCCCAGTGCAGGAGCCCAACACGTCCCCAGTGACTAAGCAGGTGGGTGTCGAGGCCCTGGCCCTCATGGCAAACGACTGGGCCTGGCATGCCGCCCCTAGTCCGAGCAATCAACCAGCCCTCTGGGGAAGAGCCCCCTAGCCTGGCCCCAGACAACGCGATTCCAGAAGAATGCACTCCAGTGAGAAACAGAGACTGCCAGTGTGATGGCTGTGAAGAAGCCCTGGGGGTGGGCAGGTGACTGGGTGAGCAGGAAAGGGTGGTGACAAGGGAGTCTCATCTCTGATGTCACCTGCTTCTCCTACCTCTTGCAGCCCAGAAAGGCACAGTTCACCTTGAGGTGGGAAGGTGATGATCTGGAAGCATCATACATACGTGCCTGGGTTGCTAGGTTACCTTGAACAGTGAGAGAGGGAGGGAGGGGGCTGCATGGAGCAGCTGAAGACCCCCTGCCCCTGGCAGCACGGCCAGCGGTGTGTACCCATCCCCGCCTCCCCCACCACTGCTCTCTCCTCCATGCAGTGACAGCCCTCTGGCTTCCGCAACCTTTAGCCCCCGGCTGCGGTTTAGCGCACTGAATTTCTCTCGGATGCAGTAACTGGCCCGATGTTTTAAGCCGCCAGGCCTGATAGTGGACAAGGAAGCACACACGTGTTATTTGTCCTGAATGCCCTCCCAGCTGGTTGGAAACCCCTCCACGTCCTCCCTGGCAAAGCGGTTGTCTAGCTCCTGGTTGCACAGCCCCAGTGATGAGAGCAGCTACCTCGTGAGGTGGCTTTGGATCACTCTAATTCCTGATCTGCCCTGACTGTTAGAACACTTTGCCTCACAACGAACTGGAATCTGCCCGCCCATAACCCCCACCCACCCCCCTACCACCAGTGCTGCTCCTTCTGCCCTGACGTCCTTGAAAGATGTGGTTCCCCCATGTCTCCACACATCCTGTCTTCTCCAGGCAGGCTTCTAGTGCCTCTGCTTCCTGCCCCCCCGGCTCTGCTCTGTGGTTTGTCACTGTCCCTCCCAGGTGGGGTCAGCTGAGCAGAGAGCACAGCACAGTCTCTCTCCTGGGCTGCACTGATCCTACTGCTTACACAGCCCGGCCTGTACACCGGTTCCTGACAGTCCCATTCCGGCCAGACTCTCTTCACCACGTGGCTTCTAATAAAGGCAAGTAGAGCAGAAAGGAAGCAGGCAGAGGGCTGCACTGTTCCTCGTGGTCTGTGCTGGCTGAAGGGCCTGGGTTCATACTCCAATCCTGTCACTAACCCTTTCAGACCCTCTTCTTGCCAGGCCTCAGCTTTCCTATCTGTAAAACGGGTTTTCGACATTTCCCTTACTTCCAGGCCATCTATCCTGAAAGCAATGCCTTGTGGATCGGAAAGACCTGACAGCTTACAAAGCAGCTTACAGGTGATAACGCCAGCAGGATTCTTCCTGGATCTTTATAGTGTCCCTCACAAGCTCCGTGTGACACACAGAAGTCCGACTTTCCCAAACAGCAACCGAGAAGGTAAGGAAAACGGTAGTTCTTAGGGTGGCGTCAGGAGCAGAGGGAGACAAACACTAGGCCTCAAGTCCCAGCCCTGCCCTTTGGGCCAGCTGTGGCCCCTCTCTGAGCCTCAGTTTCCTCATCTGCAAAACGGAAACAAGATGTTTCTCATCAAAGGCTGCTGTGAGGTTTGAAAGAAGTCTGAGGCACGCTAAGAGCTTCCACAGTCCCTGGCTCAGCGCAGATGTGAAAGCTATTCTTGGATATTTAATATAAATCCTCAGAAAAGGCCCCTCCTCTTCTGGGGAGGCGGAAACAGAGAACATAAAAACTCCTCTGTATCCCAGGAGAATAAGATCGAATTGGAAAAGCAAGGCTTGAAATAACTCATGCTGGCAAGTTTCCCGGGGGGGGAGGGGAACACGGGCAGGTCTTTCTGCCACAGACAGAAGGGTCGGGCCGTGCATCGCTGGAGGTGGCCAAGGGCCCGGGGGTGGCCGAGGCGTACTCACTTCAGGGAGAGGGAGTAGTCGTGCCTGCTGGTCTGGCTGTTCCGCACAAGGTAGCTACACTCCTTGCAGAGTCGCAGCAGGTTCTCGGCATCTCCTCTGCTGATGGCTCCGTGATACCATCTGCGGAGAAGAGAGGGAGTGAGAACCCAGTAGAGACAGACCCCCACAGTGACACCCCGAAGTCTGCTCCGCCCCGAGAAGGCTCAGCACCCCGGGAGGGTGGCTGACAGTGTCTCAGGCCTCATTATGAGGCAGTGTGTGTGTGCGTGTGCGTGTGCGTGCGTGCGTGCGTGTGTTCGTGCATTCAGCCATTCACGAGACATCGGTCGAGCCTGCTGCATGCAGGTCCTGCAGAGAGCAGTGGACAAGCCTGTGGTCTCCTCCCCGATGAAGCCTGCCATCCAGCGTGGGTGCCATGGAGGAAACCAAGCAGGGGCGCTTGGCTTGGAGCTGGCGGGAGGGGACTATTTTAAGCAGCGGCTAGGGAAGCCTTTTGGAGAGTGACATTTCAGCGGCAACCTGAAGGAGGTGAGGGAGGAAGCCACGAAGGAAGCAGCTGGGAAAGAGCGTGTCTGGCAGAAGGGCAGCAAAGGCAGGGGCACCTGGCGCGTCTCTGGAAACAGCAAGGGGGCCAGCGCGGCTGGAGCGAGGCGCCAGGTGGAGGCAGGGAGCCTGTGAGGCCTGAGAGGGCAGGTCGGGGCCCTGTGCGCAGGCAATGGGAAGACTCGGCTTTCTCCGACCAAGCGACACAGAAGCCGTCAGAGGGCGTTGACAGGAGGGACACATGCTGGCTCGGTGACATCTGTGGAAAGCAGGCAGTTGGTGTGGGATGGCCACACCAGCGCTCCTGCCAAGTGCCTCTGGCATCGACTGGGCACGTGGGAATCCCAGTGTCGCTGCTTCCGGACACCACGTGGTTAGCGCAGAATCCGAAGGGAGGGGTGCGGTGGCAGACGCCTGACTAAGGCCCAGACTGCAGCACAAAAGGGGAACGTTGATTTTCGAGACTGGACAAAATTAAAGGTAAAATTTCAGCAGAAGAATAAAGATCCTAAGAGGCTGGTCAGAGGGCGTCCTCAGAACGGCTCTCTGTTTTACCGCGGTCTCTGAGGGGCTGGGTCAGCGGGAAGGTGGCCAGAGATGGGATCAGGAAGAGAACCAGAGGTGCCGAATGGCCGAGGATGGAGCATGCTTTGGCCCCTGAGGCCCAGACATGGCTCTGCTCCTGGACAGCCGGGCAGTCTGGGGCAAGCGGCTAAGCCTTGGCGCACCTCCGGGTTCGCTTTCAAGGTAGAGTCACCCCACCCCCGTTGTGGGGTTGTGAGGATTGAACAGAATGACTGATGCATTAAAGGGCTGATGCAGACCCTGTGATGGGGTGGGTTTCAACAAACGTCAGCCACAGGCATCAGCTGAAGGAGATTGAACTTGGAGACGGCCAAGTTCGCTTCCCCAGCTACCATTATTTCAGGCCGCTACTCGCCGTGCAGACTGCACTGTAAGCTCCCAGGAGTGGGAGATGCTGCCTCCTGGTCTTGGCCCGGGAGCAGCTGCAAACGGTACCTGTGAGAGTTCTGTTACAGACCTGCCTCTGAGAAGAGCACTGCACTCCATTCTCTGCAATTTTTTGCCATTTATAAGGCAGCGCTCTGAACAGTTGGCAGCAGTGGGGATGATGTAATTATAACCTAAAACCCAACCAGCTCTAAGAAAGCAAAGACTGAAGAGTGAGAGAGCTGTTGAGTATCCTTGTCCAATCACCGTGTCACTGAGTCACTGACTGCCCACACGGTGACCACTCACAGCAGGTCAGCCCGAGGGGGCTGGACCTTCAGAGTGGAGACGTTCCCAGCGCAGGCTGCAGATACGCCTTCCTGTCTACACTTACACAGAAATTAAGAGGATGTGAAGCTGAGGTTGCAAGGGCTGCCATAATGAAAACACTCCAGAGACGTGAAGGCTCAAGGGATATCTAAGAAAGGACATGTTACTGTAATTGGGAGACGTGATTAGAGAGGGACAGAGCTGACTTCAGAAGTAAGAGTTAACAGTTTCTCCAAGGTTGCTTCCTGGGAAATTTCACCTGTGTAATACAGCCCCAGTGAACTGACAAAAATGCTGTTTTATTTGGAAAACAAGTTTCAGCTATTTGAAGTCGAGCCATCCTCAGGGAAAAGCCTAGAGGTGGTCTCCAGGGAAGTGACGCCTGCGTCTGCCCTCCCTGAGGACAGAAGCAAGTGGTTCTAAGGGAGACGGTGGCAGATGGGCCTCCGGGAGCTCTAGACCCTCGTTAAGGATAATCCCTGGGGTAAAGAGGAGAAGCTGCTGGTTCCCTCCCCGGCTGCTCCAGCCACTCCACCCAGAGAGAAAGGCAGGGGACTCAGGGTCGAGGATCGAAGGCGAACTAAGAGGAGTCTGGGAGAGAAGGAGCAAAGCACACCAGACTGGGAGCAGGGGACGGCCACTGGGCAGGTTCTCAGCAGGAGGATGGCCATCAGGAGAAAGGATAAGCGGGCCTGGATGTGTCCTGGGGGTGGAGGGCAAAGCTAGGGGCCGATCCCCGGGCCCAAGGATGGTTGCCTGGGTTGAGAAGAGAATCCAGGTAGGAGGCCTAGGCATGTGCTGGACTTCAAGAGCTGGCCACTCAGGCCGGAACCAGGCCATTAATACCCATCAGGGATTAAGAAGACTCGCCATCCAGGCCATTCAATACCCATCAGCTCATCCAATATTTACTCACTACTTACTACATCCTTGATCTCACAGGGCTGATGCAAGACGGAGAGTCCACAAATAGATTCAGGGAACAATTCCAGAAAGTGACAAGTGTATGCAGGAATATCGGGTTGGTGGTAAGGCGGTGACTGCTGGGGGGAGGGGCCTAGTACAGAACGGACAGGGAAGGACCCCAAGGAGACGACATCTGCCCTGAGAATCTGCATTGTGAGAAGGAGCCAATCATGTAAAGAGCCAAGGAACATGTTCTCTGCAGAGGAACCAGCAAGTGCGAAGGTTCAGAAGTATGAATGAGTCTGGGGTGTTCATGAAGTGGAAAGGTAGCAAGAACGGTCTAGCATTATGAGTATGGGGAGTGACACAGGATGGAGGATGGAGTGGGAGGCAGGGTCCAGCCCCCTGAGGCCTTGTGGGCCAAGAGAAGAAGTCTGATTTCATTCTAAGCGTAGGGAGGACAATGAGAATTATTTCATTTCTTTGGCCATGCCTGCGGCACACGGAAGTTCCTGGGCCAGAGATCGAACCTGCACCACAGCGGCAACCCATGCCACAGCAGTGACATCAGCTCCTTAACCTGCTGAGCCGCCAGGGAACTCGAAGAGTTTTCAACGGAGATGCTTTACAGATACCTGCTCTGGATGATCTTACAAAGGCTAGCCAGGTTGCCTTATAGAGTGGCGGGCGAGAGGGAAAGTGAAGCAGGAGACGAGTGAGGAGGCTTCTGCGTTGGTCCAGATGAGAGGACCTGAGATAAGACGAAAGAATGGCCTCGAGCTGTGTTTTGGATGGAAAACTGGCAGAACTTAGGAATGCACTAGATGCTGGTATAACGGAAACAAAGGAATCAAGATGACTCCAGGGCTGTGGCTGGAGCCACGAGGTAGAGGCGACCCTGTCTGTGGAGAGGAGTGGGTGCCCAAGAGAAGATGGGGAGTCCAGCTTTGCATGTGTTCAGTTCGAGATGCCCATCTGTCAGCCAGGTGGAGATGCCAAGAAGGCAGCTGGATGTAGGTGTTGGGAGTTCTGGGAGAGGTGTGGGCTGGGGATGTGTCCCGGTAAATCACCACCGGCATCCTGAACAGACTATCCAGGTAGAGCGTGTAGTTGGAAACTGAGCCCCAGGCAGTCTAACTTTCAGGTCAAGTTGCGGTGAGGAGCCAGTGGTCGGAGATGGAAGGAGCAGGAGAAAAACCGGAAGCAGAGAGTACTTACGAATTGAAGGAATTATTGTGCTGGCTGCTATGGACAATACAGAAGGTCACCTGGTGACCTGGGGCAGAAAAGAGGAACAGACTGAGGTGGGTGAGAAAGTGCTGACAGCTCTTCAAGGACTTCGTCCACTGAGTGGACCACTAGCTACTCACTGAGCACCTATCATCTGCAAGGTACTATTCTAGGCATTGAGAATGTAGTGGTGGCCCAGACAAGCTCCTGACCTCACGGATCTTATGTTCCCAACAGGTGCTTGTAGCTAGAGGAGGAAGTCAAATCAAGGTTATTTAATTGAGGAGTTCCCACTGTGGCACAGGAATCCGACTAGTAACCATGACGTTTCGGGTTCAATCCCTGGGCTCACTCATGAGTTAAGGATCCAGCGTTGCCATGAGCTGTGTTATAGGTCACCAATGTGGCTTGGACCTGGCATTGCTGTGGCTGTGGTGTAGGCTGGCTGCTGTAGCTCCAATTCAGCCCCTAGCCTGGAAACTTCCATATGCCAAGGCTGCAGCCCTAGAAAGCAAAAGCAAAAAAAAAAAAAAAAAAAATTGTGTAATTTATTTATTTGCTTTAAGAAGTTCCTGACTATGGAGTTCCCGCCATGGCTCAGTGGTTAACGAACCCAACTAGTATCCATGAGGATGCGTGTTTGATCCCTGGCCTCGCTCAGTGAGTTAAGGATCTGGCGTTGCCATGTGCTGGCCTATAGGTTGCAGACGCGGCTTGGATCCCTTGTTGCTGTGGCTGTGGTGTAGGCCGGCAGCTGTAGCTCCAATTCAACCCCTAGCCTGGGAAATGCCATATGCCGCGGGTGCGGCCCTAAAAAGACCAAAAAAAAAAAAAGTTCATGACTAGAATGTGTTTATATGCTGATAGCGGTAATAATGACGCAGGATGGAGGGGGCAGTGGGTTACCTCCAGGGGTGGGGAAGCAGTCGCCCCTGAGCACACTAGCAGCCTTTCTACCATCCCAGAAGGGAAAGCAGGTGGTATGGGTGCCTGGGCCGATGTGTAACTGCCCATCCTCAACAACCCACTGAGACTGGGGAAAACCCCTCAGTGTCCCCACCTCCCCTCTCCCCTGTGCTAGGGTGGAGAGAAGTGGGACTTGGAGGTGCCCCCCAAACTCTGAGGCTGCACCAACTCAGGTGGGGGACATGGTGAACCCCTCTGCTGCAAGTGAGATCTTATCTAAGCACACTTCTCGGGTGATGAATCAGAGCCAGAATAATCCTGGGGAGATGAAATGATGGGGGAGGAAAAGCCAGTCATGACTCTGAACTTGGCCGAAGGCCTCGGTGGGTGGGAACAGGAAAGGAAAGGCAGAACTGCCCTCGAGGGGCCCACGAAGTTCCGGCCGGGGATGGGAAGAGGGTTGGCTGGGTCGCAGACCCCAGGCAGACCTGGGTCAGGATGCACAAGGAAGAGCTCCGAGCTCCCAGGCATCTCTGGGTCACCTTTTGTTTGTTGATGAAAAAGTACGGTTTGATCAGAAATAAGCAAAACCTGCCACCCGATCTGCGTGGCTGAGAGAAGTGAGTAACACAACACCCTGCTGGGAGTGCTCCCCGCCACGTGCTCAGCACGGCAGGCGTGGGGCCGTCACAAAGGAGGCCGCAGCACATGCTTAAAACGGGGCCCAGGAGCGCATGACATCATTCGGAAAACCCTGCATCCTGCTCACGGAGCAAGCATTTCCTGTGAGGGATGCACTGCCAGCCAGGCAAGACCAGAATCCCAGGGCAGAGACTAATATAGCACATGATGCATACGGCGCAGACTCCCAAGCAACTGGCCCAGTGTCAGCTAATATCCTGGCCTCACTCAGTGCCTTCTCTGTGCCGGCCGTGTGCTAAGGGTGGAGGAGAAGTATACATGAGAGGGAGGTGAGGGGAGTAGGTGGGGCCGAGTCACGAGGTTGGAATTGGAATCCTACCCCGGCCCTTTGAGCCATGAGATCCTAGCCAAGGATCTGCACCTCTTGGAGCCCGATTTTCTCACTTTGCAATGAGATGGTGACCCATTTCCCCACATTCGCTTGTTAAGAGGATGATACACCTGCTGGTACCAGCACAAGCCCAGGACCTGCTATATACCCAGTTCCCGGAGAAGCTCACTTGAGGGCAGGTAGGTGGCAAAAAGCAGCCTGGGGGCAATTCATGGAGTGAGTGGCAGTTTGGGAAAGTGGGACTTTATCCTGGAGGTGATGGGGAGCCACTAAAGGTTTCAAAGGAGAGCAGGGAGGGACTTGAGACCCCGGCAGAGAAGGGATACGATCATGCTCATGGTCAAGGGAGAGGGGCAGTCAACACTGACCATGTTGGGGAGAAGCAGGAGCAGCAGGGATGGGACTCGGCCACTGAGGAAAGCTGGGAAATCTCCGGGGAAAACCCAAATCAAGAGCGTCAAGGTCTTGCCCAACCAATGCCAAGCAGATATGGGGCAAAAGCATCACTATAGCTAGAAAATAAATCTATTACACAATTAGGAGGGCAGGATTTAGTATACATTTGGCATTTTCAAAAACTTACTTGCTGTGCAATGAAATTAGAAAAGGAGTTTATAAAAATAAGGAGTTGACCATATGGACAATTTTGCAGTCCTTCCTGCTAGTCCTCCATAGTAAGGCAGGTGATATAGTGTGGAGAGAGAGGAATCAGGAGACAGGAGTTTGAACCCTGATTAGTCAGACTCGACAGTGACCTTGACCTCTCATGACCCCTGACAGTGACTCCATGAACTGGTTGCTAAGACTGGGCTTTGCTCCCCGAGAACTTACATTTGCTTCTCCAGGGGGACGGCGGGATCCACTCTCTCTCCCAGGATCCCACAGAACTCGGGGCTCCCATGTTTGATGGGCTTGAAGCCGCCTCCAGGAGCTCGAAGCTGGCGCCGCCGGTCCCGGGAAGGTGAGGGGGATGACTGCCGTTTCTCATTGCCGTTAAACTGGGCTGCAGGGGAGAGAAGAAAGAGCACGGTTACCCAGAGCTCAGCCCAAGGAGAGACTGGATGGAGCATCGTGGGGTCACAGGTGGGTTCTCGGTGGGACCTTATAATCTGTAGGCAGAAGAGTTCCAGGCAATGCACAGACATGGCTCAAAAGATGTGGGCTTCTTACAGCAGCATCTGCAGGTGCCATCAAAACCAGATGGTGAGGAGCTCCTGTCGTGGCTCAGTGGTTAACAAATCCGACTAGGAACCACGAGGTTGCAGGTCCAATCCCTGGCCTCCATCAGTGGGTTAAGGATCCGCCACTGCTGTGAGCTGTGGTGTAGGTTGCAGATGTGGCTCGGATCCCACTCTGCTGTGGCTGTGGCGTAGGCTGGCAGCTACAGCTCCAATTAGACCCCTAGCCTGGGAACCTCCATATGCCGCAGGTGCGGCCCTAAAAAGACAAAAAAAAAAAAAAAAAAAAATCCAGATGGTGCATTCAAGGCGCTGGCTGGCTGGCTCTCCAGAAGCCACGGAGCTCGGCCCTGTCCCTAAAGGAGCCCTCTTGCAACCTCCGATCAAAGAGGACAGGGCACACCCCGAGGGCGCTCAGTTCCCTAGACGGTCCTCAGGGACCTAAAACCTGCCAAGTGGCTCCTCCCTATTTTCTCATCCCACTGAGGGCTGCACTGGCCACATCTGCCCCCTTTCTCCTGGGATAACCGTAGAGTTCCTGCGGAGGGTTGTGTTGCATCACACACTTCACTCGGCCCCCCTGGCCGGGCCCTCTCCCCACGCAGCCAGCCCTGTCCTAGATCCAGCACCCGGATGAGGCTGGAACAGTCTCTGGCACAGTGGGACGAGAAATCACAATGTGATTTCCTCCCCAGCCTGGACCTCCTGCAGGAGCATCGTTCACACCCCGGGCTGAGGGAGGACGCCTCTCTCGACGACAGGACCCTGGAGACTCCCCACAAAGAGCAGCAAATACTGAGCTGACACTGGAGTTGTCAGAAGTATTCCCGGAGACCAGCTAGTCCACCTTACAAGTTATCTCTCTGGGGCTCGGTTTCCTCATCTGAAAAATAGTTAATGACCGAATCTACTTCTTGGGGTTATTGTGAGGATTGTCAGGTGACGCGCAGTGATCTTGGCAGAGTGCCTGACAATGTTACTATAAATATTTTCTTTTATTATTATTGGGGGGGAAGTGCTGCACCCTCAGCATATGGAAGTTCCCAGGCCAGGGATCGAATCTGAGCTGCAGCAATGCCAGATCCTTAACCCACTGTGCTGGGGATTGAAGCCACACCGCCCTGGAGGCAATGCTGAATGCTTAACCTGCTGTGCCACAGCGGGAACTCCTCTTTTATTACTCTTATCACGTCTGCTCAATGTGGACATGGTACTAAGCACTTCACAGAAGTTTCCAAACCGACCTGAGTCCTCCTCCTCAGCCGGTGAATGGGTAGCTGTGTGCCTCAGCTAAGCTCCTCAACCCCTCTGGGGCCCCATTTCCTTCCTACCTTACCAGGCTGCTGTGGAGATCACAGAAGGGACTACATCCTATGGGCCCAATACACACAGTGTGCTGAGTACATGAGGCCGGCGCCTGAGGAACCATGTTCCCAAGGCCACACGCAGCTGCAGGCCCACAGACACACAACGGTAAAAGTCTCCCCACAACCCGCAAGCACGGACATGGTGAACTGTCCTGCAATGCCACTCAGTGCAACCTCACATTCCTTTTTTTTTGTCTTTTTGCCTTATCTAGGTCCGCACCCGCGGCATATGGAGGTTCCCAGGCTAGGGGTCTAACAGGAGCTGTAGCCTCCGGCCTACGCCACAGCCACAGCAACGCGGGATCCAAGCCACATCTGCAACCTACACCACAGCTCACGGCAACGCCGGATCTTTAACCCACTGAGCAAGGCCAAGGATCGAACCTGCAACCTCATGGTTCCTAGTCGGATTCATTAACCACTGAGCCACGACGGGAACTCCCCAACCTCACATTCATGGTTGGGAATGTGGGAAACCCCTGCCCCAACTGTGGTGATGTGCTGTCCACGGGCACTGGGGGACGTGAATGAACTCGCTGTCAGTCTTAGCCACGGAGCAAGATCATCCATCAGGACCGTGAGGCATTTCCATCCCAGACACTCTTCTCTATCAGCCGCTACAGAAAACAGCGGGAAGGGAGGTTCTCGCTGAGGGAAGGCTCCGGACACAATGGACCCACATGAATAGGTGTGTGGTCACTCTCAGGACAGCAGTGGGGTCCAACGGGCTGTCCGTCCACCTGTCCTACTGCTAGACTCTGGCTCACACATGCCAGGCACAATTCAGGGCTGCAGAGACAGCAGTGAGTGAGCAAAACAGACAGAAACCCTTGCCTCTTGGAGCTCAGCCGAGTGAGGAGAGATAGAACAAGTGAAAGAAGTCAGAGCCACAGCAGGTCAGCTGGTGCCAAGCACTCTGGAGAAAATTAAAGCGGGGCAGGGCCGGCGTCTGGAAGGATGGCATCTGAATAAATGCCAGAAGGAAAGGAGGGATGAGCCACATGGATATCTGGGGAAAGGGCATACCAGGCGGAGGGAAGAGCGAATTCAAAGGCTCTGAACTTGGGAACAGGCTCAGGGTGACTGAGAAACAACACAGCCCAGGGCAATCCTAGGGAACAGAGGTGAGTGTGGGGTTTGGGATCGAGGGGAGGGAGGGAGCAGGGCCAGGCTAGCGGCAGGGCTTTCCGAGCCTTGGAAAGGACTTGGGGTTTATCCTGAGAGAAATGGAGAGCCATTCTGATGTCTTGATGGGAAGGCTTTTGACCTAGTACTTTGCAACAGAATTGCTGGGACTGAAAAGAGATGGAGGGCGGGGCATATGGGAAGCCCTCATACTTCTGTCTCAGTTTGGCTATGAAACTAAAACTACTCTTAGAAAGTTTGTTGGAGTTCCCATTGTGGCTCAGTGGTTAACGAATCCGACTAGCATCCATGAGGACTCGGGTTTGATCCCTGGCCTTGCTCAGTGCGTTAAGGATCCAGGGTTGCCGTGAGCCTTGGTGTAGGTCACGGATGCGGCTTGGGTCCTGCATCGCTGTGGCTGTGGCGTGGCCCAGAGGCTACAGCTCCGATTGGACCCCTGGCCTGGGAACCTCCATATGCCACAGGTATGGTCCTAAAAAGACAAAGAAAAGTTTGTTAATTTTTAAAAAAGGGAGAGAGATGGAAGGGGAGCGAGGCAGAGCAACGAGGAAGGTACTGCAGGACAGGCTGGTATTGGAGAGGAGGATGGAAGTGACCATGAGAAGTCAGATTCTGGCTTCATTCTACAGGCAGAGGCTCAGGGCTTGCCTGTATATTCAAAGTGGAGTGAGGACATCTGTTCTCCACATCTGTGCATCTGTTTCTGTTTTGTAAATAGGTTCATTTTTGTCATATTTTAGATTCCACGTATGGGTGGTATCACATGGTATTTGTCTTTCTCTTTCTGATTTCACTTAGTATAAGAATCTGGTTGTATCTGTGTTGCTGCAAATGGCATTATTTTTTTTATGGCTGAGTAGTATTCCACTGCATGATTCTATTCAGTCTGGGCAGTGATAGTATTTTCTAGGATTTTTGTTCTTTTAGGCTTGTTTCTCTACCTTGATAACCTGCTCTTATGCCTTCTGTGCCAATGTGGGGGTGTGGTTGGATAGGTATAATTGGAGTCTCATCAAAGAGGCTTGAGTAGCACTGGCTTCTTCTATGCAGAACATGATAAAAGATGTCCTGGCTACAGATGGCTAAATATAATACTATTTGTTGGATATCTTTGATTGAGAAGCTAACTCAAGGGAGCAAAAGTACAAAGATGTAAAATAAAAAGTACAAAGATGTGTGACGAAGGATTATTTACGTTTTCTGGGAGGGAGAGGCTTTACTTGTTAAGGTGAAGGGTTTTTGACCCTACCATGTGCTTCAGTTTTCTTCTGCTCCTTTTATTTCAACCCCTCATTTGTTCATCACCCTAGCATTTGTGGAAAGAAGTTATGTATTTTGCCACACCATAATAGTGCCAGTGTGACTGGTTCGTTTAATTACAAATAAATAAAAAATATACCCATTTAAAAAACAAACAAACAAACAAACAACAAAAAACAAAGTGGAGTGAGCGAGAGAGAATCGGGGTCACTACAGGCTTTCCGCCTGAGAACTGAAGGATGGAGCTGGCACTGTCAAGGTGAAGAGGACTCATAGAAAACCCTAAGCTCTGTGAGAAAGCAGTATGGAGGCCAAACCCCAACCTCCACGGCCTGATAGGACTGGCAGCATGGGGTGGGGTCAGAATGGGTAATTTCTGGGGGCTCCTGTCCTCCTCTCTGGCTACGGTTGTCCTGCGTCCAACCACAGGGACAGACAGCAAGAGGGCAATGACCTCAGGCCCTTCTAGGGAACAGGTCCTGGGGCTGAGTGTCTGGGAAGGCCTCCTCCAGCTGGCTGATGGGCTGGGTTTTCACAGTCGTGATAAGGGGGTGACGCTCAGAGCTGGAGTCCCGTCACACATGTCACCACGGGGCCTTCCCTAGCTTCCCAGCTCTCCCACCGGGGCTCCCACCGAACCACACCAGCCCCCACAGTGTATGTGCTGAGAAGGGGTGCGAGGAAGAGGTGAAGCAGGTTCTGACCTGAGCGGCTGACCGTGAGCGCTCTGGATGGGTGACCTTGGGCAGGGGTGAGTGCTGGGATCAGGCAGACAGGTGAGGGCTTGGTCACCTTTCTAAAGAGCTGGGACCTGATCCTGTGGATGGTTTTAATCAAGGAATGCCAGTCTTAGATCAGGCTTCAAAGACTGCACCTCTCTGACTGCTGATGAAAGGTGGGCTTCGAGGCAACCCTGGAGGCAGAAAGACCAGTTAGGGAAGGTGATGGAGGGGCTGAACCTCTCCATGATGAGAGGGTTGTGGGAGGTGACTCCAACAGGACCTGACCACCCATGGGGTGAGTCAGGAAGACCCCAGCATGAGGCCACCCTGAGATAGAGGGTGGGGCACAGCAGGAGATGGGGTCAGGGAGCGGGGACCCGTGCACTTCTCCACGCCTCCCTCTGCTAACGTTCAGGTTGTCAGCAGTGAAGAGGAGGTGGCTCAGCAGGCCTCTGGCCCCTAGCGGTGAACAGTGCCGAAGAGGGCTGCAGGGTGGCAGGGTGAGGGAAGAGGCTGGGCGGGAGATGAGGTTCTAGGCTTGGTTTTGCCACAGGTTGAGAGGGAGAGACGAGATGAGCTGCAAGGCATTTTCACCCGACAACCTGGGGTTCCACTTACTAAAATCAGAACACGGGAATTCCTGCCTTTATAAAACCCCTCTACACACCGCCTCGGCACAGAGGTGAGGAAAGAGGCATGGGGCATGGGACACGGATCATGGGAGGAACCCAGGCTCTCATGGCCGACGACCAGCAACCTGTCTAGTCTCAGGTCTCACGACGCCCCCTTCCAGGCCCAGTTCTCTGCCTCATTACCGGGACTTCCTCCCCTCCCCTCCCCTCTTCCTCCAACCTGTCCACCTGACCAACTCCACCTGCTCTTCAGGGGTCACCTCTTCCAGGAATCCTTCCCTGGCCACATCCCCTTGCCACACTCGCCTTGATCTCAGCCTATGGTACCCTAGTTGCCAGTTTCCTTATTTAGCTCCCCATGAGCCCCTCAAGGGCAGGGGCTCTAGCACTTCTGAGCCTAGCACATGCCCACAACATAATAGATGCTCAATGAATGACTGAATGAAGCTTAATGAACTACTGTTTCACTTTATTGGGGGGGGGAAAACCTGGTTTTCATACCAGATAAATCAGATAAAACCTAATAACGTCCCAGTCAACACTGTAAATCCCCACTGAATTAATTTATACATTTGCCTGCAAGCTTAATAATATAGCCATATATTTTAGAGGGAACAGGTGGTGATGAATGACAGGCTTAATTAGGGAAATCATTCCACCTAAAATAAAAATATACAAACTCCAAGCGCAGTGATTCAGCAGCATAAGGAAAAAAAAAAAAAGTTAAGAACAAAAGCTCCAAACACAACTGCTTTCATTCCTTCTAATTAAGTTTCTCTTTAATCTGCAATTTAAAAAGGCAGTTCTTTTAATTTAGTGATTTTCTGCAAAAGATAAAGACACAGCCCTCAAAAGAATATCTGCATTTAGAGAAAAAAAATACGTTGTTAGAATGATAGAATCTAATTAATTCCACCTATAGGCAATTACAGACAGAAGTCAGAGTTCTGTGGGAAGAGGGGAGCTGCAGGCGGGCAGGGCCAGGCCTCCACAGCCCTTCTGCCTTTGGTGCGACGAAGGGGACCAGGTGGTGGCAGTGGGCAGAGGTGGCATAGTTAATGGCTCCACCAGCCTCTGTCTCCAGGACAGGGGAGGCGGCCCTTTGTGATGCCCCAAATGTCCACCCAAAAGTTCTAGCCTGATGACATGTCTCTTTTTCTTTTTTTTTTATAGCTGCACCCCGGGCATATAGAAGTTCCCAGGCTAGGAGCTGAATCGGAACTGCAGCTGCCAGCCTACACCACAGCAACATCAGATCCGAGTCGTGTCTGCAAACGACACCGTAGCTCACAGCAACGCCAGATCCTTCAACCACCGAGCAGGGCCAGAGATCGAACTGAGGTCTCATGGATACTAGTTGGGTTCGTTACCGCTGAACCACAACGGGAACTCCTACGTCTCTCGTTTATAAAGACCCAGCTCAGACCTTCTGGGAGGCTTTTCATCCATTCAGATTAACCTCTGAGCCCGGTAGTCCCCTTCCTACTTCTATTTTAGACTTGACATCAATGGGCCCTGAAGTTGGGTCACTGTCAATAACAAAAGACAGGCTTTCAGGCTCCCATGCTCAGTGTAGTCTCAGGTCCTCCCTTAGGAAGACACTGGCAGGGCAGGGCAGGCGGGGGGCTGTGCCTTACTCATTTAGTCTTTGAAATGACCACCATCTGTATGATGTCTAGGTGCTTCCACGGTGTGGCACAAAAGTCCCCCTTCCACAAAGCCACCCCTGATGCCACCTGCTGAGGACCACTTTCCTCCTGGTGGCTTATGGCACTTGACCCTTATAGCTCTGTGGGCCCCCACCTTGCTCTTCCCCGGTCAGCGCCTGGGCTTTATTTTATTTCTCTGTTTCCTCTCCAGTTTCTTGTCTGCCCCTAAACCGACTGCAGTGCCTGGTACGGAGATGGTGCTTAGTAAACATCTGCTTACATGAAATAATTGTGTTTCTTAGGGGTCTGGCTCCTTCCTGTTTATCATTCAGGGCTGGCCGGAGAGATCAGGTTCCAAAAAGCCAGTGGGTCTCTAAAGCACAGTTCTCTGGGCTCAGAGAGCCTTGCTAGATCCTAATTACCTGGGACGGAGAACTCACTCTGGTGTTTCCTTAGTGACTTGGTGACAACCTGACCTTCCGGATGCATCTTCCTCTCAAAAACCCCTCTGGGTTCCACACCCACATCTAGGCTCCAATCACAAAGAATGGCTGGTCCCAAATCCATCCTTTGCTTTCCTGCCTCTGGGCCTTTGCTTTGCTGTGCTTGCCCCCTAGAATCCCTTTGTTTTTATTTTATTATTTTTTTTTTATTAAACTATAGTCGATTTACAATGTTTCATTTTTTGTTGTACAACAATACAATCCGTTTCTTCACTAGTTCTGTGTGCAAAAATCCTGGCCATTCTTCCAAGTTCAGTGCTACCTCCTGGGTGGAAGTTTTGTCCTAGCTCCTCTTCCCCTGAAACCCCCTTCCTCTGTCTATGCCATTGTCTGATCCTGCTCCAGTCTGTACTGCAGTGCAGCATGTAGGTGTCTTCTCAGAACTGGATGGAGGAGTTCCCGTCATGGCTCAGTGGTTAATGAATCCGACTAGGAACCATGAGGTTGCGGGTTCGATCCCTGGCCTCACTCAGCGGGTTAAGGATCCGGCATTGCCGTGAGCTGTGGTGTAGGTCGCAGACGCGGCTCGGATCCAGTGTTGTTGTAGCAGTGGCGCTGGCTGGCAGCTACAGCTCCGATTGGACCCCTAGCCTGGGATCCTCCACATGCTGTGGGTGCGGCCCTTAAAAAAAAAAAAAGAACTGGATGGAGATGGGGGCCCTGTGCCTCCACCTCCTCTGAACGTCCCCATGCTTGACACGCAACCAAAGAACATCCCCTGGGCTGCGACGAGACCAGAGCAGAGAGGAACTACAGCGGCTCGGCATCACAAAAAGGATGTGAACTCTGGAATTAGGAAGACCTGCCTATGCTACTACTGTGTGACTTTGGCCAAGTTTCTAAACCTCTCTGAGCCTTAGCTGCCTCTTCTGTAAAACAGAGCTGATGATGCCTATACCATAAAGGATTATGGAGGTGGTTAGCAACAGATGATGTACCAAAGTCCAGACAGGCTCCCTGTATATAGTGGTCCCATCTTCCCATGGTGACGTCCATGCTCAGAATAGCTCCGTTTTATGTACTCAAGAGGATAATGTGCTTTGTATCAGAAACCACCTTCTGGAGTTCCTGTCATGGCTCAGTGGCTAACGAATCCCACTAGGAAACCATGAAGTTGCAGGTTTGATCCCTGGCCTCACTCAATGGGTAAAGGATTTAGCATTGCTGTGAGCTGTGGTGTAGGTTGCAGACGCGGCTTGGATCCTGTGTTGCTGTGGCTGTGGCTGTGGCTATGGCACTGGCCAGCAGCTACAGCTCCGATTGGACCCCTAGCCTGGGAACCTCCATATGCCACGAGTGCGGCTCTACATAAAGCCAAAAAGACAAAAAAAAAAAAAAAAAAAAAAAAAAAAAAAAGAAACCACCTTCTTTTTTCCCAACCTGTGCTAGAATTCCTAAGTTGGAGGTTCTAGGAGGACAGGACATACAATTTTTTCCCAAAGACTAATTCCCAGTGCCTAGAACAGTGCCTGATGAATAGCAGATGCTTAGAATCTGTTGAGTGAATGAATCTCCACCCAGATTTATGGTCAGCAGGACCAAAAAACCCCTCACTCCATCAATCAAGAAAAGAAACTTAGGAGTTGGATTTCCCTACCTCAAATTATTTCAAAACAGTTTTTTCGTTTTTTTTTTTTTTGGTCTTTTTGCCTTTTCTAGGGCCGCACTTGCAGCATATGGAGGTTACCAGACTAGGAGTCTAATCGGAGTTGTAGCCGCCAGCTTACGCCACAGCCATAGCAACACGGGATCCGAGTCGCGTCTGCAACCTACACCACAGCTCATGGCAATGCCAGATCCTTAACTCACTGAGGCCAGGGATCAAACCCGCAACCTCATGGTTCCTAGTCGAATTCATTAACCACTGAGCCATGACGGGAACTCCTCAAAATAGTTTTGAAAAATGGCTTAACTTTTTTTTTTCCTGCTTTTTAGGGCCACATCTACGGCATCCCAGGCTAGGGGGAGAATGAGAGCTGCAACTGCTGGCCTACACCACAGCCACGGCAACACAGGATCCGAGCCACGTCTGTGATCCTACACCACAGCTGACAGCACCACTGGATCCTTAACCCACTGAGAGAGGCCAGGGATCGAACCCACATCCTCAAGGATACTACTAGTCGGGTTCATAACCTGCTGAGCCACAAAGGGAACTCTAAAAATGGCGTAACTCTTATTGAATGCTTCTGATGCAGGGCAGGCACATGTGAGGAACTGATGTGACGTCTTTGACCCTCACAGTGAACTAAGGAGGTTGGTGCTACTTGGTCTGTTTTTTTTTTTTTTTTTTTTTGGCCACAGCGTGCAGTGGCTTGATGTGGGATCTCAGTTCCCGGACCAGGGATCGAACCTGGGCCACAATGGTGAGACAAACAAGTCCTAACCAGGCACCAGGGACCTCCCATACTTTGTCTATGTTTTTATGAAGGGGCCTGATGCAGGCAAGCAGCCTGCCCCAGCAGATAGGAGCAGGCTGTCACACCAGGCAGTGGGCCTCGAGGCCCCAGCCCTTGGCCTCCTGCTTTGGAACTGAAGCCCTGGGCAGCCTCTCCTCTAGGGGTGCCCTAGGAGTGCCCTGCTCTGGGGACGAGCAGAGAGAGGAGTCAGTCTGCCACACATCCACCAGGCTGACCACGAGTGTGGACGGTGGCCCCCCAAGGACAGGGACCATTCATGGGGAACGGGAAGCGAGCAAAGGGGGCCTCGGGCCCCAGGTGAGGCCTGTGATGTGCTCCAAGTTCAGTGGCTGCTCCTTCCTGGCTGGCCTGGAGTCTCTGGCCCTCCCAGTTTTCCAGTACAGGACACAGTCCTTTAAGCAGAGACAGCGAGGATGACAGGGCCGAGAACAAGACCCTGTGCACAGAGCTCTCAGGTGCTAAAGAGGCTTCTCTAAAGAAGCCCAAGCCCCGTGTGGATGAGGTGGGAATGAATATGGGGCTGACAGGAAGGGCCTGGACGGTGGTCCGGGCCTGGTGTTTGTTTATGGATATCCTCCTACTGTGGAAACACAAGGGCACAGAGAGAAGAATAAAGGTGGCCAAGGCACCCCTGCCACAGTGTCCCGGGCCCTGGGTGCTGATTCCTCCGCACTGCTGACGGCCATCGGGTTTGCGGTGGGGGCACAGGTGAGGAGGCACAGAAGGGGCTGCGGCCCAGGCAGCGTGAGCCCCCAGGAAGGGGCAAGAAAGGAGACTGTGAATTGGCTGGGGGCGGGGGGGAGAGTCCACACGACCCAGAGTCTATGAAACACCGTAAGCTTTCACGACAAGGCGCACTTGCACTTGAGTAACTGTTCCCATGACAACGGTCCTGGGCTGCTTCAGTTTTCTAAACATAACGTTTGGTGTCATCACACCTGCTCGTCACGGTAAGACAGGTTTCAGAATTCCCATTTTACAGTCAGAGCAACTAAGGCCTAGTGAGGTGAAGCCCCCTTCTCCCCTGAAGTTCAACAGTAGGCCCTGGTGCCCTTGCACTCTGCCCTCTTCCCGGTGAGTGAAAGCTGGAGCTCCAGGTAGGTTGTAAGACAACGAGTAGCTCAGCAAATGCTTGGTTTGCTTTGCTTCTCTAGGATCGTCAACAAGAGGCTTTTGTGTTCATCTCACAGGCACTCGCAGGCCCCAGGGCACCGCACTACCACATCTCGTGAGCAGGGCCTGAGAACAGAGGTCCTCGTTTGTCAGGGGGGCAGCAGTGGCTCCCCAGGAGGCAGGGCAACAGGAAGGCTGTGAGGCAGACGCCGGGATGCCACCTGGGTTCCAGGAACACTGTCCATGCAGCACACCCTGTCCAGGGGAAGGAGGGCCTGGGCAAAGGCAGGGTGCTTTCACCTTCCTATTCTGCACCCCATTCCAAAAGGAAACATGGACCCCACTGCCTGGGATATAGACCTCACCCCAAGGGCTGGTGCCTGGCTGTAAGAAAAGTGAGATAAATCCTGATGAAAATGATGACATGACCCACATGCAAGAGACCTTTACAGCCATCGAAGCCAGCCATCCTCACCATTATAACTCATTTTACAGATGAGAAACGACAGGCCGCAAGAGGGACTGACTTGCCCCCATGTCAACAGCTAGATTTGAATGTGGACTTGAACCCAAGTCTTCCGAATCCCGGGGGCCTCTAACAAGTAGTCCTGTCTACAGTGCAACGCGTTCTCAAAAACAACAGTAGGTCTCAAACCCAACAGTAATAACAATGATAGCAAAAGCCAGCATCCACTGAGTACTCACTGCGCTCCTGACTCTTGGCGCCAGTTACCACCTGGTTTTGTAGACGAGGAAACAGGCAATATTTCCCCAGGTCACCCCGCTGGCAAGTGGCAGCACAGGGTTTCCAACCCAGACCCTACAGCTCTGCTGGTTCTGGGCCAAGCTCACTGTCAAGAGGGAGAACGTCTGCTCAGGTCTGAGGCAGCGTGTCTCCTGACCCTGTGACCAGACACCCACAGACCCCTCCTCGGAATCCATCCTAGGGCCTGGGAAAGCGACTTCCCGTCCACAAGCCTCAGAGGACCTGCAGGCAGCCGGCTGGGCATTTGTGGAGATGGCATTTGGTCTCCCCTCCCAGGATCCCCCGAAGCCCCAGCCCAGCTGCCTCTCCACAGACGGCGGTGGGGGAAGGGAGGAGCAACAGGAGGGGACAAGCAGGTGCGTGGCTCCCAGGGGGCTGCTGGCCACCCACTGGCACACCAGGCTCCCCCCACCCCCATGTGGCATCCGGTCTCACGGGCCAATCCTCCAACATCCAGGGACACACTCTCGGCTATGAGTTCAGACCAGAGGCGGCAAGCACAGCCGCTCACAAATGCCCCTCTTTGCACAGAGCCCCCAGCCTCATCTGATGAGAAGGCAGGTGTGCAGCTCAAAAGAACGACACGAACATCAACCGTCCCTGTGGGGACAGGCTGCATGCTCCCTACGTATCCTGTGTCCTGAAGAGAACTTGCGGTTGGTTTTCCTGAGACCTGATTTCTTCAATAATTTAACAAACATCTGTATGTTTGTTACATGCCAGGCACCGATCTAGGTGGGGAGCCAGGTGTGGGCGAGGCTGGCATCTCTGATCTCAGAGCTTAAAATTCTCTATCCACATGAAGATCTCTGGCCTGCCAAACAGAAGAGCAAAGATATTCTACCAAGCACATTTTTTTTTCCCCCTCCACACACAGGAGACAAAGGCACTTGAAGAAACATTTCTATCAACATAATTAGCAGGCAAACCGAAGCTATGAAATACCAATGTTTTTCTTTTTTTTTTTTAGGTTACTAAATGAATTCATTCATATGTCAAACAGAAAAACCGACTGGAAAAACCTGTCCCTCGGTAACACATCAGCCAAAGGAAGCAAGAGATCCCAGTTCTCTAGTTTAAACCTCCACTTCTCTCTGCAGACCTGCTGCTCACACGTGTTAAACATTAATTACAACTGTTACTCATTACATAGCAAAAGGCTCCAAGTACAAACACAATTGTTAATTTCCTTCCAGGCCCAAGGCATTCTGGGAAGCTGAGCAGGGGGCAGGAAGCATCACTGGAGCCCTGGTGGGGCCAGTGGTGAGGAGGAGGTGGCATGTGCTCAGCGTGCCAGGTGATGGTGGCAGGTCTAAGATTCCCCACGGAACCTTCTGCAGAGGCTGAGCCTGCTTATTCTGAGCACCCAAGGATGAGTCACGGGCTTGGCGGAAACGGTGAGCCCGGGGCAGGGTCGGACACACTCAATGTCAGCGCTATCAGCCTCAGATCATTTGTATTTCATGGTGACAGTGACCAGTCACGAGCTCAGCACAGAGTGGGCATAACTGTTTCTGCCTCGGGAACGACGGCAGCTCACACCAGCACAGGTCAAGGGAATATTCTGATCTGCCCTTTGCACACAGGAGATGTCCACACAGCAGTGGAGAGGAAGTCTGACCCGAATTCATTAGCTGTGTGACTGTGGGCAAACTATTCAGAGCCTGAGCGGTATCATCTACATGATGAAAAAACCACGCAAACCGTCATAGGCTTCACAGGGTTAACCCATGCCAGCCTCATAATTGGTGCTCACCATGTTAATTTCCTGCCCTTCCTCCTTTTCCTCCCCCTTATCTTAGTAAGATTATTTTAAATTAGCCGACGGGACTGGCTCAGAGATGACTCACAGTTGTTTAGGAAACAGACATACCTGGGACCTTACTTTCCCCTTTCTCTGCCCTTAGAGCCTCACTTGATGAGGCTGGGAAAATGTCAACACTCAAAGGGTGCCTGGCTAAGGGGTGACCAACACAGCATTAGCACCCCTAAGCTGACAGTGACAAGAGTGTATCTGGCTGTTCCAGAACAGACCAAGGCACACCCGAACAGGATGTGGGAGGAGCACAGAGGGGCCCCAGAGGGTGGGGAAGGGACTGGTCAGGGAGGCTTCCTGGAGGAGGTGGCAACGCCACGACCAGAGCTGAGCTCCTCCCTAACTCCTCCCTGATCCCAGCACCTAGCACATAGTGCATACCGAATATGCTTTAGGTTCTCAAAATGGGGGTCCCCAGATCAGCAGCGTCAGCAACACCTGGGACCTTCTTAGAAACAGATTCTAGGGAGTTCCTATCATGGCACAGCGGGAACGAATTGGACTAGGAACCGTGAGGTTGCGGGTTCGATTCCTAGCCTTGCTTAGTGGGTTAATGACCCGGCGTTGCCGTGAGCTGTGGTGTAGGTCACAGACGTGGCTCGGATCTGATGTTGCTGCGGCTGTGGTGTAGCACGGCAGCTGTAGCTCCAATTGGACCCCTGGCCTGGGAACCTCCATATGCTGTGGGATGTGGTCCTAAAACAGAAAAAAAAAAAAAAAAAAAGGAAACGCAAATTCTAAGGCTTCATCCCTGGAACCTACAAATCAGGAACTCTCGGGGTGGGACCCTATAATCTGTTTAATGCTTCCTCTGGGTGATTCTGCTGCACGCGCAGGCAAACCAGCCAATCCACAAGCACATCACAGCTAGAATGGGAAGGGGATGGGGGGAGAGGGGGAGTGGGGACCCCTCTCTCTCACACCTGGGGACCAGTGGCCAATCTTTGGGAGGGACTGAATAAAGGGTGGAAGAACCACGTGCTTCGTGGTGAGAACTCCTGTTGGAATCGAGTATCTCTTACAAAAGTGTTGCTTCCCACACCATCCATGCCTCTCACTGCCAGGAATTACTGGGTGCAAACTTCATAAATGGGCCCTCCTGCCCCAAGTACCTCTTTACGCAGTGTTTTTTTTTTTTTTTTCTTTGCCCTTTTGAAATTTCTAGGGCCACACTCGCGGCACATGGAGGTTCCCAGGCTAGGGGTCTAACAGGAGCTGTAGCTGCCGGCCTTCGCCACAGCTACAGCAACGCGGGATCTGAGCCGCGTCAGCAACCTACACCACAGCTCACAACGCCGGATCCTTAACCCACTTAGTGATGCCAGGGATCAAACCCACAACCTCATGGTTCCTAGTCGGATTCGTTAACCACTGAGCCACAATGGGAACTCCTATGCAGTGCTGTTTTAATACATAAAATTAAATTTTATTTAATACAGCAAACCTTCCCGGAGCACCAATAACCATTCTCTCATGCATGACTCCTTAGAGTTTAAGGAGTCTTTTGCTCCAGAACTTTCCTCTTGATCACCACAGAGATTCAGTGTGACAAGGGCTGTGACTATCCCTGTTTTTGTTTGTTTGTTTGGTTTTGCTTTTTAGGGCTGTACCCGCGGCATATGGAGGTTCCCAGGCTAGGGGCTGAATTGGAGCTGTAGCCGCCGGCCTACACCACAGCCACAGCAACGCGGGATCCTTAACTCACTGAGTGAGGCCAAGGATCAAACCCAAACCTCATGTATCCTAGTCGGATTCATTAACGGCTGAGCCACAAAGAGAACTCCCTCCCTGTTTTACAGATGGGAGAACCAAGGCTCAGGAAGACTGGACAGCCTGTCTGGGGGCCCACAGCCGGTGGTGGTGGAGCTGGCATGGGAACTTGGGACTGTGGCTCCTATTCCTGCCCCCAGGGCGCCTGACATGCAAGATACCATGCTGGGCTTTCCTTGCTTCCCAGGGCAAAGAAAGCGGCCTAGGAGCTAGTGGGGAAGACAGACAAGTACCCTAAATAAGTATGCTCAGTGTTGAGTCATATGTCTGTCTTCTGTTCTCGCTGGGAGATGGGCCTGTCGCTGGCTGATCCCACGACACTACCTGAAAAGTAGCTTCAATGAGACAAATCTTTAGACATTGAGTCAAAAATGAAATGACTTTGTTTCTCTGAAAGGTCCAAGGGTGCCCTTCACCCACGCTCCTGCTGCCCAGCTCTCTGAGCAAGCCCTCCGACCACTTGCTTCTCAGAGGCCAGTTGCAAATCATTAAGGATGTAGTCTTTTTTTTTTTTTTTGCCTTTTGTCATTTTAGGGCTGCACCCCCAGAATGTGGAGGTTCCCAGGCTAGGGGTCTAATCGGAGCTGTAGCCGCCGGCCTATGCCTTAGCCACAGCAACGCAGGATCCGAGCCGCGTCTGCGACCTACACCACAGCTCACGGCAACGCCAGATCCTTAACCCACTGAGCAAGGCCAGGGATCGAACCCGTAACCTCATGGTTCCTAGTCGGATTGTTAACCACTGTGCCACGACAGGAACTCCAAGGATGTACTTTTTAACTCGACCCACTGGATTAAAAGGAAATGCTGGTCCACCCTCTGTGCATGGCCCAAAGCTGGCTCTGTTACGAGGACTCCAGCAGCCCCACCCCCTCCCTGGGCCTCAGGTTCCCTCACTGGACAAGGGGGGGTGGGATGCCATGGTGCACAGACCCCTTCCTTGCCAAGGGGGGTGGCAGAGCATGACCAACCCGCGGGATGCTTATGAACCTCCAGAACTTGGGTTCCTACAGAATCCTCGGCTGGAACCATTCCGGGTGGGAACACACACTCCAGGCAGGTAAGGTTACCAGTGGCGGGCACAGGGAGAAATTGGTACCAGGGTGATGAAAGGCACGCGACATTTCCCATGGGTGAAATGGGAGGTGAGGGCTCCAGCCACGTTATATGCAGCATTTCGGATGACGTCAAGGAGGCCAGACATTGAAAGGGTTAGGGCTTGGGCTCTGGAGTGGGACTTCGCAGGTTCAAATCCCAGCTCTGTGGGTGACCAGTTATGGCTCCTGGTGCAAGTGATTTCTCCTCTTTGGACCTAAGTTTTCTTATCTGTAAAAGGAAGAAACTCATGTCCCAGAGGGTGGTTGTGAGGACTGAATGAGATAATGCACACAGAATGTGCCCTGCAGAGACCAGCACTTCCCCAGTGCAGCGCCCTTTAAGCCTCACCAGGCCCCTCTGCAGTGGGCACGTCTGCTGGGTGAGGGAAGAGGCCCCCAGGACACATTCTATCCCTATCCCCTCAATGGCCCCCTCAGAGATGCGAAGACTAAATCCATGCCATCCCGATCCCAGACCCGCCCCTCCAGGGAACCCAGCCCGCTCTGTGCCCCCTCCCGGCGTGGCCCCCTCTTATGCAGGCTCCACTTGTCCATCCCGCACTTTGTGCCGCAACGCCCAGGGGCTGCTCAGACCCTCCGCACCAACCTGTGCCACCCTGAGATAGCGTGGATCACCCAGGCTCGCTTCTCCTGCCCACCGTGGGCAGGGAGCTGCACCTGCGGGCTGCAAGGACTCCCGGGGCATGAGTGAAAGCAGGTGGGGAACTGAGGTCAGTTCTGAAGGCAGGTGTATCTGCTGCGGGGCACGGGGAGCGGAGGGGACTGCCTGATGGGAGCCACACCACCTCTCTGTTGATGGCAGCCCTTTCCCTGCAGTTGGCAGTGAAACCTACCGGGCACCTGTCCCCGGGGGCCGTACCTACTAAAGCCATGCTTGTGGGCTGGGACTCCAGTGCTGGGTGGGTGGGAGCAGGGTTCTGGCTGAGGCCACCAACAGCTTCCCAGAGAGACGGCTGGCGAGGAAGGCCCAGGGCATTTCGGAGAGCTTGCGGTCACAGAATTCTGAGAGAAGGGAATGTTTTCATGCCCAAGAAGCTAGGACCACTTCACACCCTACAGGAGCTGTTTTCTTGACAACTGGGAAGTGGTAACCAAGCCTTCCCGAAAGGCTGAACCAGTGCGGAAGGCCTATTCCGTGGAGAGCGCCGAAGCATCCTTTTGAGAAGAGCCTCTTTGCACGCATGCAGGGTAGGACAGCACTTTGAAAGGCGGAAAGCACTTTTGCTTCATGGGCTGAATCCAGAGGTGGTTTAGAGGCCTTCCCTTCTCCCACACTCTGAGCAGTATGCTTAGGTCCTGATGGAATGAGGCGTGGAAACAGCCCTGAGGAGGCTGCAGGCCAAAGCCCTGCCGACACCAACCCTGCCTTGTTCACGCCTGCTGGCAAGTTCCGGTGAGCTTGAGATTCTTTGACTTGTAGGTACCTGAAATTCTCACCACTCACTGGGAGCCTTGGTGGGCCTGGCTCTGCCTTTGGGGGTCTCCATGCTCTACACCTTTAAAGATCTGAAACCACTGCCCAGTTTCCCTCGTGGGAGCTAAAGAGGCAGAATCAGAACACAAGGGATGGAGAGAAACGGTAACGATTTCGCCCAGTGGACATCACCCCAGCTGCAAATGCTGTACCCAGGCTCTCAGGGCCCATTACCAGAGCTCCCAAGGCCCCAGAGAAAGCATGGGGCGCTTCACACAGGTGTTATAATAAGGAGGACGGGGCCCAGCCAGGCACTGCCTTGCTCCCCGACACCACCAATGACGCGCTAAAGCATGGGGCACGCGCTGCTGGTTCAGACGGGGACATGATCCTTCGGTTCTGAGCAGCCCCACTTTTGGGTTCACACAGGGGACCGTGGCGGCACTTCAGCAACCCAAGCGAGCTGTTTCAACTCGTCCTTACTGCCTGAAAGGTGGTCCATCCACCTCACTCCACCTGCACTTTGGGGCTGGGAAACAGGAGGGTGCTCCCCGCCACAGGCTCTGTCCACAGACGTGGGGAGGGATGCGGTCAAGGCTAAAGGGGGGTTCTCAGAGCACCCCTCCAGCCCAGGTGAAACAGCCTCCCTCTGTGCTGCAGAAATCAAAGCTGAGCCAAAAGCTTCTTGGGGAAAAGCACAACCGGTATCCACTCCAGAGCAGCCCCCACAGCCGATGAGACACAGACGGGGACATGACGCTGAGTCTGTCTTCTATCAGCAGCCTAAGAAGCTGACCTTACATGACACTTGTGATAGCAGCTCAGCAACATGAAACCTAGTCCAGAATGGATACCTGGGGCTCAGAAACTTATTTAGAGATAGTTCTAGCTGAGACTTTGTGATCCTTTGTGGAAAACTAAATGCACAGGAGTTCTAAAATCAGCTTTGGGTTGAAGTGGGCAAGTTCTGGCCTGAAAGCCATGTCTTGTGGGGTTAAGTGCTTTTCACTTTGACATACCCGCAGATCACCTTGGGGGGGGGTCTTTGTTTCGTTTATATTTTTAGCTCCGCACCTGCAGTATGTGGAGGTTCCCAGGCTAGGGATCGAACTGGAGCGCCAGCTGGCGGCCACAGTGACGCGGGATCCAAGCCGCATCTGTAAACTACACCACAGATCATGGCAACGTCGGGTTCTTAATCCACTGAGTGAGGCCAGGGATCGAACCGCATCCTCATGGATACTAATCTGGTTCGTTTCCGCTTAGCCATGTGGAACTCCCTGGGAATCTTTTAAAACATATTCTGACTCTGCAGGTCTGTGGTGGCGTCTGAGACCCTGCATTTCTCACCAGTTCCCAAGTGATGGGATGCTGCTGGTCCAGGGGCCATATCGTGAGCCACAAAGCACCAGATGAAACTAAAGCATCAAAGATGACATGACCTGCAGGACAGTCAGTCCAAGAAAAGGTGAGAGGCCACATCTGTCTGCAGTGGCATCTCTTGCCATGGGCTCTTGGTATCTAAGAGAGTTGTCACATGAGCCTTTTAGCCCTTTAATCAAACTGGTGTTTGTGAAGAGCCACCTATGGGACAGCATCAGCCCCGTGCTAGCTCCTCTCATACCTGGGAGGAGCACAGCCTTACCAGCCACCCCAGGGGACAGTCCTTGGTTTCCCTTGTGCCGAGGGAAGAGGAGGCTGTGAAACGCATGGGAGAGACCTGAGGTGACCAAGGATGTTCAGCCACACAACCACTCTTATTTCTGGCTCTCGGCCAGGCCCCCACAGCCTGGCAGGTGGGCCTGGCACCTACAGCGCTCACGCTATAGGATGAGAAGAATGCCCCACCAGGATCGTGTGCAGGAAGCTCAAGTGGCCCAGAGAGGCAGCAAGGAAGCCCTGGGACAGGTGTACCAGGAGGGCTCGCGGAGATGGCAAAGGAGGCGCAGGACTTTTCCAGGTAGGAGACGGCAGGGAAGGGCACTTAGCCGGAGGCCTGGGACTGCACAGAGTGCTGCACACCCAGGGAGCTGTGAGTGGTGCAGCTGGAGCAGTCACAACTTCAATACACGGACTTAAGATGAGCAGAGGGCAGAGGCCTCGCTTCTGGGGGCTATAAAGGGAGGGAGGGTCTAGGTGTTCATGAAAAAAGGGAGATTCTAGGCAAAATGAATCTTAATTCTCCTTTATGACTCAATGTGGTGAGAAGTGGTCACTCAGCGCCTTTTTGTTCATATGACTCAGATGCATAGACATATTTTTGCATTCGATTTTTTACCTCTTAACATTAGACATAAACATTGCCCTAGGTTGTTATCAGTTCTTTGTCAACATCGCTTTGTCGGGGCTTCACAATATTCCCGGTGAGCAACCCGCACTACTGGGCATTCAGGTCATTCCCCACCTCTCATGACCATCATGTCTTTTCTGTACTTTAGATTGTAACCTTGGCCTAGATCCTAAGGACTGGAATGAGGATCAAATGGTGTGAACACGTGACACATGCGGCAGATTGCTTTCCAAAAGGCTGTGGGAGAGCAGGTTTAGTATTGTGATGGTGACAAGATTCTAGAAACCCAGTGTCTGGGTGGGGAGGAGGGGAGAGGCACCTGGGTCATTCAAGAGGCTCCTAACCAGGGACAGGGTCAGTCCCTGAGGTCCGGATGTGCCCATGGCCTGTGCTGTGAATGGGCTCCTGCTGAAGCTGGGACAGGAAGCCCAGCAGCCCTGGGTGCAGGCAGGCCCACTGCAACTGCATGACAGGATGGAGCCACTAAAGCACTCTGCGGGTTGGTTTTCTTCTAGTTTCTAGGATTTCCTTCTGAAATCTGAAAGTCTGGCTTCATTGAAATAGAGCATTCCCGTCAGGACCAAGACAGAGTCCGACCATGAGATGACTGGGGCCATCACTGAAGACGGGACCACAGCGGTGGGATGGGGACTGAAATGGACACCCTGGAGGCCAGACCCAAGCTTTTCCTTGGCTTAGCCTCCCTTCCCTCCAGGACCCTCCTGATTGTTGAGGGGTCCAGCCATACTAGAAACTCTATGGTTAATCTGAGCAGGCGGGACCAGAGCTTGTATGTACAAAGGTGAGTGTCATGTGTGTGAGCGGCCACCTCACAATAGGGCCACTGGTTTCTTACCTGCCAGAGCTGGGATGGTGACCCGGTTCCACTCCCACGGCTGGTCGTACTCATCGGCGGGCCTGTCGTCGTCCTGGGGCAGCTTGCTCTCCCGCAGTCGGGGGCTGACCGTGCTCTCTGAGTCCGAGTCCACGCTCTGGCCCTCGGGTTCATAAGGGGTGTCGTACAACTGGATGCCCTTGTGCTGGGACCGGACGCTTTCCTGCCTCTGAAATTCTGCCATCAAAAGAGAAGACAGCAAAGATGTAAAGGAGGTGTACAGCACGTACTTCCTCACCTGGGGCCAGGTGACACCTGGAGCCGTCAGCCAGGGAGGTGGGGGGACAGCACAGAACAAGGCCCCCCTTGCTGCCTTGAGGGCAGTGTCTCTGCTCTCACTGCTCAAGGCTTCCCCACAAAGATCTCAGGCTCTGGACCAAACGACAGAACCAGGAGCCTCACTGGACCATCCGCAGTCTTCAAGGGCAGGGCCCGGATGTGAGCATGACATTCTGGGCGTGTTCTGACACCAGCCCGGAACATGCAGCTCTCACCCCCTTCACTTACAGACGAGCAGGGGAGGGAGCGGGGGGTCCTTCCCACTAGGGCAGCTCCCCATCCTCTGGACTTGTCATTCCCCATCTGTAAAATGTAAAACCAGGAGATGGGGCCAAACGACCCTGAAGTTTCCACCCAACTCGCACATCCATTTTCAAGACCTAAGAAGCCCAGCACCACCCCCAGGGGACCCAGAGTCACTGTTTTTCCTCTACGAAGGCCCGTGAGTGACCCTTCTCCTGCATTTCTACCTCCCCCCCGGGGCCTGCCTGTCTTTTATCACACTGAATACAGCCGTGTAACTTGAGAGCCGATGTCCAGTTGCACTTCTGAATAAGGAAAGCAAGCTCTTAATCTGCAGAGGATGCCAAGGCCTGGCTCCAGTGTGGGCTGAGGGGTGGCCGTCTGTCTAGATGAGGCCCCAGACAGGGCACGTTCCTTTCAGCTGCTACTCATTCCTAAGAGGCCAGCGGGGGCTGAAAGACGGATGCTAGGATGCTGTGATCAGGTGCCCCCTCGTCAAACCCTTTCCTTGCTTTGACCAGAAAACACCCCCTGCAGGGCCCACGTGAGGTTGGGGGAAAGGAGAGAGTTTGCTGCCGAGGCTGCTCTCGGCAAGCCCACTGTTTCCAGAAGAGCTACAACAGGCACCTGAATCACCATAATGCTCACAGCAAAGGGGTTCCTGCAGGGCCTGTGAGGGCTGAGGCAGGAGGAGAGAGGACATTGAACTGACAGCCCTGACACCTGGAAACAGGAGGGGACAGGATTCCCCGTGGTAAGACCAGGGCGCGCCAAGGCAGTGCCGCTGGAGAGAACGTGCTCACAGCCTACTTTCCCGCTTATCTGGTAAAGTACACATAACACTTGCTGTTTAACCATCTTTAAGTGTGCAAGCCAGTGTCATTATGTGCATTCACACCGTTGTGCAACCATCACCACCCTCCATCTCTAGAATTGTTCATCATCTCAAGCCAGCACTGCTCCCCATTAACTTCCCAGCCTCTGGCAACCGCTTCTACTTTCTGTCTCTAGGAATCTGACTACCTAGGTACCTCATATAAGTGGAACCATATGGTATTTGGCCTTTGGTGACAGTCTTATTTCACTTAGCATAGTGTTTTTAAGGTTTTTCCACGTTGTAGCCTGTGTCAGAATTTCACTTCTTTTTAAGGCTGAATAATATTCCATCGAATGCCTATGCATGGTTTACTTTTGCTGGAGCTCCAGGTCCAAGGAGGTGAGAGAGGGGAGGTGGGGCTTGATACAAAAGCAGTGAAATGTTTAAAGAGGCTCATGAGGCAAACTGGAATTCTAGTGGCATAAAGATAAGGTACAACCCTTGGGAGCTATGTACCTTGAAAAGCAGCTAACAAAACATGAGAATGATGTCAGCAAGAATTTTTTTTTTTGTCTTTTTAGGGTCGCACCTGTGGCATATGGAGGTTCCCAGGCTAGGGGTCTAATCGGAGCTACAACTGCCAGCTTACACCACAGCCACAGCAACGCCAGACCTGAGCCACATCTATGACCTACGCCATAGCTCACAGCAATGCCATATGGCAATTCCGGATCCCCAACCCACTGGAAGAGGCCAAGGATCGAACCTGCAACCTCATGGTTCCTGGCTGGATTCATTTCCTCTGTGCCACTACGGGAACTCCCAAGAACATTCTTTTAGACTGGGCTTCATGATCCTAGGCCAGCTCATAGAGGTGGCAAAACCCCACCCTGCACAGGCCCTGATATAACAGAAACCAACAATGTTGGGAAGTAAGTGACCTTTAGCATTGACGTTAAATAGCAAAATCTCCCCAATTCCATTCAGTCACATATCGACTCTGTGATTTTGCTGTTTTCAAGTACCACCTGGCTTATTATTTACCATTTTTATTGCTGTTGCCTTATTATTTTTTTTTTTTGCCTTGTCATTTTAGGGCGGCACCCGCAGCATGTGGAGGTTCCCAGGCTAGGGGTCTAATCGGAGCTGTAGCCACTGGCCTGTGCCACAGCCACAGCAACGCAGGATCCGAGCCGCGTCTGTGACCTACACCACAGCTCACAGCAACGCCAGATCCTTAACCCACTGAGCAAGGCCAGGGATCGAACCTGCAACCTCATGGTTCCTAGTCGGATTCGTTAACCACTGCGCCACGACGGGAACTCCTGTTGCCTCATTTTTTAGAAGTAAATAAACTCACCTAAAAAGGAAGCTTTTAATCACCATCCCATAAGCCATTATCCTTCACCAAAAACAGATGATAAACATGAAAAGGAGGAGAACAAAATCAACTAGGTGGGTACTACTGCTGGAAAGCAAGCTCACGGCTCACTTTCTCCCTGCTGGAAAGGGAGATGGCAGGGACTGGAGAGCTTGTGGGAGTGCAAGCTGCAAACTGCGACACTTTCTTTGGCAAATAAGAATAACCTTCTCTTTTTAGAAAGAGAATAAAAAGGGAAAAACCTCACTATGTTGGTTTCAAGCCACCTAGAATCGTGTCTCCTCTGAGATGTTCCATATTTTGTCAAATATGGCTTTACTGTGTCCCATGAGTAAACTGGGATGATTTAGTTTTTTGTTTTTTGTTTTTTGTTTTTTTTGTCTTTTTGCCTTTATCTAGAGCCGCACCCGCCTCACATGGAGGTTCCCAGGCTAGGGGTCTAACAGGAGCTGTAGCTGCCGGCCTTCCCCACAGCCACAGCAACGCGGGATCCAAGCCGCGTCTGCGACCTACACCACAGCTCACGGCAACGCCAGATCCTTAACCCACTGAGCAAGGCCAGGGATCGAACCCGCAACCTCATGGTTCTTAGTCGGATTCGTTAACCACTGAGCCACGAAGGGAACTCCTGGGGTGATTTAGTTTTGAGGATGATGCTTTCCTTTCTCTGGGGGAGGAAGTAAAGAAGATAAGTTATAAAAGGCAGGACCTGGTCACCTTAAGGCAAAGACCCACTGTAAAGTACTGGAAAGAGCTCTGTAAATCACATAATCTACCAAACTTCCGGCTAGTGCTTTCTGGGGTCATCATATCCGCACCACTCCCGTCCCGGTTCTTGAGAGTGCAGTCTAGCCACTTGTCTTTGGAGAACTCCAATGGCTGGGGACACTGGGATTCAACCTCTTTCACAAGCAGTTCTAGCAACCACTACCATGTACACTACAGTTTACCAAGCGCTTTGCATGCAAATCACCATTTAATCTTGAGCCCTGAAGGAACCTGTGGATGCACTTCTGTGGGTCCCTAGTCATCACCAGCGTCGTTGCTCGTGTGTGCGCTTTCTCTCTCTCTCTCTCTCTCTCTCATGCGCGTGCACTCAGAGCCCAGCTGCAAACACATAGTCCATGAATGTGGCTGGGATAAATGAATGACAACTGACAGCCAGAAACCACTCTACCCCCAAGTTCCAGTTAATTGATTAAAGTCCCCCACCGCAGTGATAAGGTACCTGGAACAACATGACAAATGCATATAGTTTAGTATTACACAATATTCAGAGGAGGTGGATAGTTTACATAAACACTAGCCTAAAAGGAAAACATGTGCAGGGAACAGATCAGCTATTAAATCAGAGGGACTTGTGCATACACCTCTCAGACAGGATTTATTGTTCTGAAAGCATCTGTGCCTTACCAAAGCTGGGTTAGTAATGGCACGCAGTGAGGGCAGGGGATGCTATAATGGTAATCATTAAAACGAGCTTGCTCCTGTATTACATGGTGAATTCGAATTTTCATTAAGGCCTCAACAATAGGGAGCAGTTAAGTAAATTACGGCACGCTAACTGGATGGAATATTAAGCAGCCATTAAAATGATAAATCTGAAGATTATGTGGCTACATGGAAAAGCCTACATGAAATTATGCTAAGTTAAAAAGAGAAATACAAGCCTGTTTATGTGTTGAGCAAACACATTACGCGGGATTTCTAAACAAGTCCTGGGCAACGAGAACAATGCCCCAGAGGAATTCTACTCCATGCTCAGGAACCGCTGAACACCGTCTTCGCACACTTTGCCCATAATAGTTAAACTCTGATGACAGCAATGTTGTAAGTACAGATGCACATGAATAAAGGGTGGAAAACCTGATACAGAAAGGTAAATAGCTACCGCGCATAGCGGAAAGAATTACTGCATGATAATTTCTGAAAGCTGTTTTAAATAATGAATAAGGATGCTAGTAAAGAAAAAATGTAATTAAGATAGGATCACATGAAAGTAAATATGATTTTAAGCATGTTGGGCTCATAGGAGCTGTGTGTTTTGGAAGCAACTGCCTTTGCCTGAGAAAACACCCATTTAAGAAGCAGCCCTTCTCCCTGGAGAGGTTTGCCAAGAACCCAAGGAAGCCAAGGGCCACTGCGCCAGGCCAGCTCGCCCAGCCTCCTCACTACCCAGACTGACCCGTGATGGTACAGAGACTGATCTAATGGGGGAGCTGGCGACTGCATGTTTCAAGTCGCAAGTTATCTGGACATCACCATCTATGAATTCATAGAAAATGACCTTTAATATTGGGTGGCAGGCTATGATTTTATGCCTCTTAGGCAGGGAGCAGAAACATTAAGTTGACAGGATAGCGATTTGTGTTGACCTCTGGAGCAGAAAGATTTTCAAGTGCAACTACATGCGGAGAAAGAAAGAAAAAAATTAGAGCATTTTCTTTTAGAATCAGGGAGTGTTAGAACTGGAAGTGGCCCTGGGTGCGTTCACAGGGGCACAGAGCCAGGAGGGCGAGGCGGCTGGCTGACAGAGGATGGTGGCCTGAGAGGCAAGGGCCAGGGGGAATCACCAGAGCAACTATCTGAGCGAACCATCATCTGAGGGAGGGGCCAGGACAGAGCTTGGTGCAAACCAGGAGGCCTCTGGAGTGGCTCTGACACATGTTTAGGGTTCCCCAAGTTCACCAGCAACAAGCTACACTTTGCTCCGGTGTTCACCAACTCTGTGGCTTCCCCCTCACAGTTTCTGTTTTTCCTTTGGCTGCCAGGAAGCTCAGAGCTGATTTGATACTTAACCTCAATAGCTAGGTTAGCTTAGATATCAGGTAGGTTCACTTTCACTTGCCCTGACTTTTATATGGATCTTGATACCTATTATAACAGCCTCATGCAAGTACACATTTCTTTTTATTATGCATCGCCTCAAATCTGTATTTAGAAAGCAGGCAGACACACAACTAAAAGAAGAAGACTAGAAGAAAAGAAATCCTTTCTTTATCTCTTTCCCTTCCCTTCAGGAACAGAAAAGAGGAGGGCAGGGTTTGGCCTCACCCTCTGGGAAACAGGCTGAGGAGCTCAGCACATCCCTGGTGCAGCCAGCCTTCTCCTGGAGCACTGGATCCACTGTCCTCACACCCAGAGAGGCATCTACTGAGGTCCCAGCACACAAGCTAGACGGAGATGAACCAGACACTCTTGGTTTGCAGGGAGCCCTTGGGAAGAGAAGGCCTGAACCCCCAACACAGAGACGGCTTAGGGCCCTCAAGAGGGCCTAAAGAATTTAGGTAGGAGGGTGTGGCACAGTAGTATGGCAGGGAAAATGGGCATTTGATGAGGGAAGGACCGAACTGGAGGCACAGGGGCCAGAAAGACAAGGTGTATGTGAGACAGGTCGGCTGTCCAGGGGGCCCAGTTGGAGAGGAAGCCGAGGGAGATGGAAGAGGTTCTGGATGGCCTTGAATGCTGCAGGATGGCACCCCCGAGAGTGTTTAAGGAGAGGTGCCCTAAAACCTCTGGGCAGGGTGGAGCTGGGCGGGGAGAGGCTGGTACAGACGTGCAGGAGCCTAGCTGGAAATGACAGACGCTGGCCTGCAGTCCCCTCACCTCTAATTTTCCCAGCTGGCATGTCCAGGACGCCATACCAGATCCTAAATCACAGGGTGGCAGAGCTCCATAGAGATGTGTGTCCACAGGGGCCTCATTCCCAGACCCTGTCACTCCCCCCTCAGCCTAAGAAACCTCTACTCAGCCAGTGTGGGCATGGCCGGCTGTGCCATCAGACCTCCATGGTCTAGGGTTGCGTTACCAGAGCAACGCACCACCAAGACGGGGGCTGCCCTGCACCAGCCACGTGGGATGAGGCAAAGCCCTGGGTCCAGGTAAGTGACAGGTTCAACGGCACAGCACAGACTGCTGGGGCCCAGATCCTGGCTCCAGTGGGGCACATGGGCCAAGCTGCCCCAGTTTCCTCATCTCTGGAAGGGGAACAACAGTATCCACCTTGGAAGGATGTCACAAGGATCAAATTAATTCACTTACATTCAGCGTTCAGAACAGTGCCTGGTGCATAGAAAGCACTCCAGGAGCACTGTTATTATTTCAGTTACCACTCCTGGGCCTCCCTGGAACACTATCAAAAGATCCCATCTCCTCTGAGATGGCCCTTCGTCCCCCAGAGCCACAGAAGGGCTGCTTATGAACTCTAACAGGCCAGCCCTGTGTCCAAAAGGGAAGCGTTTCACCACCCATCTCTGAACTTCTTCCATTTCTGGATCCATAACTTCCACCTTCACCTGCTGTTTGAGCAATCTCAAGCCTCCACACGGGAGCCTGGTTCCCTATCAACTCTTGTGAGTAACACCAGACACACAGGGGAGGGTCAGTGCCCAGGCGTCTAATGACCACATTCACAGACGGGGAAACAGGCCAGGCAAGGGAAGAAGGCACCAGCGACAAGGCCCCAGGTCCTCAAACTCCTCAACAAGGGCTCTTCTTCCTGCCTTTCTCAGGCGCTGACATCTCTCTCTCTCTCTCTCTCTCTTGTTTTTTAATTTTTTTGCTTTTTAGGGCTGCACCTGCGGCATATGGAAGTTCCCAGGCTAGGGGTCAAATTAGAGCTACAGCTGCCAGCCTACGCCACAGCCACAGCCATGCGGGGATCTGAGCCGCGTCTGTGACCTACAGCACAGCTCACAGCAACGCCGGATCCTTAACCTAATGAGCGAGGCCAGGGAGAGAACCTGCGTCCTCACGGATACTAGTCAGGTTCAGTACTGCTGAGCCATGACAGGAACTCTGTTTTATCAGACCGTCCTGTCTGTAATCATCCGGAGGCAGGGGCATCTATTTCAGTCAGGTCTGAGGTGTTAAAAATACACCCGGCATCACAGCCCGAGTGAGGAGTTGCACAGGAGTGGCAGGCGGCTGCTCCTAATTAGGCGCGCGGCCGAAACCCAGTCAAGTGCCCGGCACCACATCAAAGGAAGACGGGACGCTCTCCCCATCTGAACTGTTAAAACCTCTGCTGGAGAAAGACTGCCTCTTAAGTGGGGGGGCTTCAATGAATGCCTGAATTCCACGGTCCCCCAGGGGCAGCAGGGGTCCTCAGGGTGGACACTTGCTGGCAGACGGAGTCCGGACATAAACCCAATGCGACACAGGCAGAGGCCCTGCCTTCCACTCCTCCATCGAGGCGGGTCTCCGGAGCTGTCTAGAGGCCAGGAGACTGACTAATTGGAGCTCTCTTACCATCTCTTCCCCAGGCGTGCACAGAAACACCCCAGGAAAAGAGGGTGAGCTCTGTGGATCAGGGGTGTGGAACAAGAACAATGGTCATATTAGCAGGAGCAGCACGGGCCTGTCACTGCCCGATGAGACCTGCACTGCTTGCTCTTTCACTCTCAGCCCAAGGGCAAGGGGAAGGCCCTGGTTCGAGTCAGGGAGCCAAGTCTGCTCCTTCCCTCTGTCATCTGCATGGTGACAGGGTCTCCCCGGACGGCCCTGTTCTGTCACCGGAGCCCAAGGCGGGGTGGGCACAATGCTGACAAGCCCGCACACCTGATGACACCAAATGTGCTTTCCCTCATGGTTTAAAAGGCCACCCGGGCCTCTTTGCAGAGCTCTCGGGAGCTGTCTGCAATTACGGCCCGGCCCTTCAGCCCACCCGTCACTCTGCACTCTTCCGGTGACTGCCTTCGCGTGCAGAGGCCCTGAGCGGCTGCGGGCCTGGGTTCTGTCGCCATCCCCCGTGGAGACTCACTGAGGCGAACTCGCTGCTCCGGGATCCTAGCTGCCCCAGGGCTCAAGGCAGCGCATCAACAAGCAACCATTCAGAGCAGCAACTTTCTCAGGAGCGAGCTTTCTGGTTCCATGTTCACAGAAGACCCACGTTGGCAGGCAAGCAGGGAGCCTGGCTGCTTTTCTTCCTCAAACATCCCTGAGCCCTTACTGGGTGTAAGGCCAAATGTTGAGAACTCACGTGCTGTGCGACAAGGCTCCCCCCACCCGCAAAGGACTCGTGGCTCAGCAGGAGAGTCTGGACGCCAACGTGCATAAGCGCCCAATTACTAACAGTTACCATATAACTGCCTTTGCCAGGCACTGGCCTGGGCACTGGCTGCATGTCCTTCTTTGTCCCCAGGACACAGAAAGGCAAGGGTGACTGCATCGTACAGTGTAGACACTGAGGCCCAGGCAGCTTCAGAGCCTCTGTTGGGACCAACCTGGTTCTAAAGTGGAATAGACATTAGCAGCTCGGTGGAGGCAGAAAGCAGCCCAGGGATTCTGCAAAACCTTAGGAAGGAGGTGGCATTTCACAGGATCTCAAGTCCAAGTGCAGGGAGGCCCCTCACGGACCATGGAAGCTGAGGGACTTGCCTGGTGTTGCAGACAGCGAATTGAGGGGGGGGGGGGCAAGTAAATATACTCGGGAAAGAGGGAAGACTCAGACCTGGGAAGATGAGCACCCCTGAAGAAAGGGCAACCGAAGCAGGACACGCACAAACCAAGTCATGAGCAAGGAAAGCTTGAGCGATTGGGAGGTAAAGCCAAAGACTGAGCTGTTGTGAGCCCAGCTGAGGAAGAGGAGGTGGGGAGTGGCTAAAAAAAGGAGACTGGGACTGGGCGATGGAGGGCCCTGAATGCCAGGAGGAGGGGTAGAAAACTAGAAAATGTGGACCAGGAATCTTAATCAGATTTGTACTTTCACCGAGAAAAAAAAAAAAAAGCCTTTTTAGAGGCTAGCAGGAAACACCAGGGTGTGGTGATCAGCTGCTGATGACAAGAAGGTCCAAACAATTAGGGCTCCACCCTTTTAAGAAGCAGACAGAGGATGCCCAAGGCTCTGAAAAGAAAAACACACTCCTGTGAACAGCAGCCCAAAGTGGAAACCTGAGCATTTCCACGAGGATAAGGGGCGGAGATCAGGGTGGCACCAGCACCCTCAGGTCAACCCTGCGAGGAGCAGGCATCCCCTGACCCCTGTGCTGCAGACAGAGGTTAGGGCCCAGGGTGGACAGTCTGAGGCCTCACTAGAGCCAGATGCGTTCTCGCCTTCCCAGTGTTGGCGGACTGTACTTTAGAGGGCTAGCCGCCCTCCCAGTGCCATCTTCCAGTCCACTGGGCAGGGTGAGGTCTCAGCTTCCAGAGAGGCCCCAAGCCACACTCTACCAATCCAAGAGCATGGTATGTCTTTTGACCTGTTCATGCCATCCTTGATTTCTTCCATCAGCGCCTCATAATTTTCAGAGTACAGGTCTTTTGTCTCTTTAGGTAGGTTTATTCCTAAGTATTTGATTCTTTTAGATATGATGGTAAATGGGATTGCTTCCCTAATTTCCCTTTCTGATCTTTCATTGTTAGTATATAGAAATGCAGTTGATTTCTGTGTATTAATTTTGTATCCTGCAACTTTGCCAAATTCATTGATGATCTCTAACAGTTTTCTGGTAGAGTCTTTAGGATTCTCTAGGTATAGTATCATGTCATCTGCAAATAGTGATAGTTTTACTTCTCCCTTTCCAATTTGGATTCCTTTTATTTCTTTTTCTTCTCTGATTGCTGTAGCTAGGACTTCCAGAACTATGTTGAATAGTAGCGGCGAGAGTGGACATCCCTGTCTTGTTCCTGATCTCAGCGGGAATTCTTTCAGCTTTTCACCATTGAGAATGATGTGAGCTCTGGGTTTGTCATAGATGGCCTTGATTATGTTGAGGTAGGTTCCCCCTATGCCCACCTTCTGAAGGGTTTTTATCAGAAATGGGTGTTGGATTTTGTCAAAGGCTTTTTCTGCATCTATGGAGAGGATCTGGGCCACACTCCAATGTGACAAAGCCACAGGGGATAGGCTTTCATGCCAGACCAGCTTGGTTACACCCCTCACGGAGCAGCATTGCCTGCCCTTTCTCACAGAACCTCCCAGAGTGAGCCTTGGAGGAGCCATGATCATACCCAGGCCTCTTCCCCACCTGACTGGTACAAATCTGCAGCTCAGATGGGCTGAGTGGTTCAGCCAAGGTCTGCGAGACTCAACTCTCAATAATCTGCTTTAAGAACAACTGAGTCCTGAGTGCATGGCAATGTGGTGTACTAGGGCCTGTGTTAAATGCACCATCTCCAGGTTCTCTATTTTGTTTTTTAGGGGCGAACCCATGCATATGGAAGTTCCCAGGCTAGGGGAAGAATCAGAGCTGTAGCAGCCAGTCTACACCACAGCCACAGCAATGCAGTATTGGAGCCTTGTCTGCGACCTACACCACAGCTCACAGCAACACCAGATCCTTAACCCACTGAGCAAGGCCAGGGATCGAAACCACGTCCTCACTGATACTAGTCGGGTTTGTTACTGCTGAGCCATGATGGGAACTCCCAGGTGCCCATTTAACGAGAAGCCCTGTAAGGAGTGCTTGGGCAGCATCACCACTTTAAAGATAGTCACAAGTTCATGGAAACAACCTAAATGTCCATCGATAGGATTAAGAAGATGTGGTATATACATACAATGGAATACTACTCAGCCATAATAGAGAACAAAAAGATGCCATTTGCAGCAACATGGATGAAACTAGAGACTGAAGTAAGTCAGAAAGAGGAAGACAAATACCATATGATATCACTTATATCTGGAATCTAATATATGGCACCAATGAACCTTTCCACAGAAAAGAAACTCATGGACTTGCAGAACAGACTTGTGATTGCCAAGGGGGAGGGGGAGGAGTGGGATGGACTGGGAATCTGGGATTAATAGATGCAAACTATTGCATCTGGAATGGATAAGCAATGAGATCCTGCTGTACAGCACAGGGAACTACATCTAGTTACTTGTGATGGAACACAATGGAGGATAATGTGAGAAAAATAATATGTACATACATGTATGACTGGGTCCCTTTGCTGTACAGTAAAAAACCGACAGAACACTGTAAACCAGGTATGATGGAAAAAATAAAAATCATTAAAAAAAAAAAAAAGATAGTCATAAGTTAGTGATGCGGACAGCTTGGCTCCAAAGTCCATGCTTGTAACCATGCAGCTGTCTACACCATCACCTCTGAAACACTAGTTCCAGGTCCAAAATAACACAAACATGTGCAGCTCAGCAGGGGAAGTGAGCACCAGAAGAGTGAGGTCCTAGCTCCAGCTAAGCTGGTTCCAGTTTCACTGTGCTGAGTGATGCCAGGCAGGTCACCTCCTCCCTCTGGTCATCAGCTGGCTCATTAGTCAGGGTAACCTGAGTCAACTTGGGGTTTATCTGACTAGGACCACACACAGGTCCCTACAGGAAATGTCAGGCAGCCTGGGAGGAAAGCAAACAGTGGTATCAGGAGAAATCAGGTGGTACCAAAGAGGTTTTCAAACACATTCTAGATCTTTAGAGGAGTAGTCAAGACATGTTGCTGGTCCCAGGCTGGATGGCCCTAAGCAAGTGATTACAAACGGGCATCGGGCATAGGGTCCCAGCCTCCCAGGGCAGAGCCAGGGCCCCCTTCCGGGCATGACCCTTCACTCCATCTGTACCTAACAGCACCCCTTGCCATGTGCCAGGTTTACAGTCAAATTGGTCAAACACCACCCGTACCCATCTGGTGGTGGCAGCAGTCCTGGGGCTGATCATGAGGTCACTGCCTCATGCTGAGGGGTGTTGCTGGCACTGCGCCTGTGCCCAGCACAGCTGTCCGGCCGGAAGCAACTTGCTGAGACCTGGCAAGCTCTCGGCTTCAGCTTTCCTTGTTTTGGAACTACTTCAACAGAAGAACTAATCCCTCTACGGACTTAAGAGACAACCTCAGCCTTCTGGATGTGATGACAAGGCTGCCGACCTGGGACCAGCCTGGTCCTCTATGACTCAATGGCTTTGTGACTCAATGGCTGTCAGCCGCCTGATCCACTGGGGCTAAGATTCCTCACAGGTAGGCGGGAGGGGGAGAAGCAGATGGTCTTGGAGGCTCTTCCGGCTCCAGAATCCCTCAGTCTGATTAAACAACGAGTGACTGTTCACACAGGCTTCTTGTTCCAGTGCTGCGGCTCCAGCACATGAAGAAGAGGGGACGTATATGAGAGCACCCATCCTACAGCGTGCAGGGTCCCCGACCTCAGCTTCCCAACCATCTTCCAGCAAGCTCCTCCCAAACCCAACCCTAAAAGGCAACGAGAACCCTCTGCAGCAAGAAGCTCTGCTCCAGCACAAAGTTGTGCTTTCCTGCCTGTGATTAATTTTATGTGGGCCACAGGGTACCCAGATCCTTGGTCAAGCATTATTCTAGGTGGGTCCGCAAAGTTCTGTGCGGGTGTTTTTGAATGAGATTAACATTTAAATCTGTAGACTGAGTAACGCAGACTGTCCTCCCTAAAGTGGTGCACCTTGTCCCATCCGCTGAGGGTCTGACTGGAATAAAAAGGCCGACTCTCCTCCAATCAAGAGAGAATTCTTCCTGTCAACACCATTTGTACTGGGACATCAACTCTTTTCCTGCCTTCAGACACAAACTGAAACACTGACTTTTCCTGGGTCTTGAGCCTACTGGCTTTCAGACTGGAACTACACCATCAGTTCTCCTGGTTCTCAGGCCTTCAAATTTGGGCTGGAACTAAACCACTGCGTCTCCAGCTTGCTGACTCACCCTGCAGATGTTGGAACATGCCAGCCTCCATAATTACCAGAGCCAATGGCGATGGTAATAAATTTCTCTGATTGGTTCTGTTTCTTTGGAGACCATGACTTTATTCATGCCTCTATGAAGAGCCTTTCCCCACAGGCCTACCCTGTGGTCCTAGGATGGGCTGCCTGTCGATTTCCCTTCCCAAACAGTTCCTGCAAAGACTGTGTTTTTTTGTTTGTTTGTCTTTTTGCCTTATCTAGGGCCGCACCCGCGCCATATGGAGGTTCCCAGGCTACGGGTCTAACAGGAGATGTAGCTGCCGGCCTGTGCCACAGCCACAGCAACACGGGATCCGAGCCGCATCTGCGACCTACACCACAGCTCACGGCAACGCCAGATCCTTAACCCACTGAGCAAGGCCAGAGATCGAACCCGCAACCTCATGGTTCCTAGTCGGCTTCATTAACCACTGAGCCAGGACGGGAACTCCCCTGCAAAGACTGTGTATCAACACAGAGAGCCAGGTCACAGCATGGAGGGGACCTGCCACTTTTCTTGACCCTGAAGAACCAGGGTCACAGCTAAGCATCAGCCCCATAAGAAGAGCCTGCAAGCCCACCCTCAGAAGGCCTCACAGTAGCAAAGCCTGGGGATTTCAGAGGGGCTCCCTACCTGGCCCAAGAGTGACCACCTCCAAGGGTCAACCCAAACATAACAAAAAAGACCAAGAGCAAGACTCCCTCATTCCACACAGCACTTTCTGGTCCACAAAGCCCCTTTGTGCTATTTAGCTGTTTCTTTTCTTTTCTTTTCTTTTTAGAGCTGCACCTCGGCATACGGAAGTTCTCAGGCTAGGGGTTGAATCAGAGCTGCATCTGCCAGCCTCCACCACAGCCACAGCAACGACAGATCTGAGCCACATCTGCAACCTACGCCACAACTTGTGGCAACACCGGATCCTTAACCCAGTGAGCAAGGCCAGGGATCGAACCTGCACCCTCATAGATACTAATCCCAGATTCTTAACCCACTGATCCACAATGGAACTGCTTTAGTTCTTATAACCATCTGATCATAGACAGATACAGATGGGCAGAGCCAGCACCCCTATTTAATAGGGAAAACAGAAAACCCAGAATCAAAGGGACTTGCTAAGTCAGAATGAGAAATCCACACAAATCCTATGCTACCAGTCTTTCCAACTTAACCATTACATCTTGTATTTCTCGGTGTCACAGCACAAAATATCTGATGATGTGTTTTTGTTTTGTCTGAAAGAGCAATAGCAAAGAGGAAGGTATGCACGCAGTGCTACACACGAGAATGAGGAACCCGAAAGCTACCGCTGTTCAGAACTGCTTTCAAGCAGCTCTTTTCTGTCAACAGCTATCACAGATTACGCCATCCACACGACCATCTCAAGAATTTTTGGAAGGAAACGTCTGGATAATGAGTGCTCTTATGCTGGGAAATACAAGAACAGCCCCCCTCAGGGCCCTAAAAAAGAAAGTGTCCTGAAGAGACTCCGTACTGTGTAAAAAGTGCCATCAACGCCTGGAACATGACAGCAGAGGCGCCGTGAGATGCTGAGTGCAGGCGGCCTTTTCCGAAACTCTCCCCTCTGGGAGCCTGAGCTCCAAGTGCCAGTTCATTTGGGTTGGGACCTCACGTGCTGAATCCCCACTGGGTGTTAGAGGTGGTGCGGTGGCTCAAAGATGAGGCTGACACTGTCACTAGCACTTCCCTTCAAGAAGCTAGGATGGTGCTCAGCCCCCACCCCCCCAACGTTAGTGCTGAGAATCCCTCTGCCCAGGGACCCTGAGACTCTACCAGGGTACTAGCCATCTGCGCACTCAGCTCCCACCCACTCCAGCTTCCGGGGGTCCGAGTTCAAGTCCAATCCATCTTGACACATCCCCTGCGATTCCTAGCACAGAATGTGGTTTCACAGACGCTCTGTAAATACTAGTTGAACGAACAACGTAAACTAGTCTTTTCCAAAGTCAGAATGGAAAAAAAAAATTTTTTTAAACCTTTGTCTATCTTAGGGAGGGAACCAAACTCATAGCCTGGTGCAGGAAGTCTAAACTGGAAATGGCCTTTTGAGAGATAAATTTGGTGGATCTAACAAAATTAAATATCCTATGGCCTTAAGTTCCATTTCTGAAAATAAATTCTATAGAAATTCCCCGACCCATAAGCAGAAACAAGTGTACATGGATGTTTGCTGCAGAACAAAAAATGCGAAACAAATTAAAAGGTTATGAATAGGGGAATGACTGAACACTGTGTTACAATCATAGTAAAGAACCATTCAAAAGGACTAATGCCCTTGGACGAGATCTGTGTCATGCAGTAGGATATTTAATAGGATAGCATTTATGTAGGAAAAAAATGTTGGTAGCATGGTAAAGATGTATATTTTTGTAAGCCAATGGGAAAAGGGCTAAATGAATATATAACAATTAACAAAGACACCTGTCTCTGGAGGGACAGTTCACGTTTTATTTCCTATACAGCTGTACGCTGAATTTCCTTACCAGTGCATGTATTTTTTAAACGCATTTTTATTTTTTAAAATATTTTGATAAGGAAGCGTCACGTGCAGACATGGCACATGAAACTAACCTCTTTATCGTTACAACTGTTCATGACAGCACTTGTCAAGTGTCTACCTTGAACCAGGCATGGTTCCAGCAGCTTTACATTCACTGCAGGACAGATGAGGAAACTGAGGCTGCCACAGGAAGAATAGATAAGTGAGGTGGTGTGGAGGAGATGGGATTTGCCACATCTGCTTTTATCAGAGCCCCTGCACGCCCATCCTTATCGCTCCTGCTGCTTTCAGGAAGCACCAGGGCTGTGGAATTCCCTCATCTTCTACTTAACATTCCTGTGCAACAGGCTTCAGATCAACAGCTTCTGCTTTTGTGAATGTTTTTAAACAAGTTCCGTTTCATGTCATGTTTACACATTTGAAGTTTAGGAAACAGAGTCTGGGGGAGATTATGTTTTGATTTCTAACTCCCAGGCGTACATTTTAATTATAACACAGCCCCCAAACACGCCCCTGGTCATCCGTGGAGGCACTGGATATTTAAAGACACATTAAATGCGGGAGTTCCAGTCTCAACACCATGAAACTTGAAAGCTTTCCCAAAACACGGCTTCTGATCACTATTTGGGGCCCCTTGTTTCACCACAAAAGGGCCCCACCCTCCCAGAGGCTTGTTATCCTCTCTTCCAAGTGACGAGTGAAAGTAATTTCTTCCCATCGACTAACATTGATCAGCAAGCTGTGAACCGAAAATCAGTCTGAGATAGGTGATGGCAAACGGGCTGCCTTTGGGGGGATAGGCACTCAGAGAAGCAGATCCAGACCTCCACACCCAGCTGCAAAAGAGGCTGCCTCCCGAAAGGGGACTCCTCGTGAGGGCATCAGAAGGGTACAAGGAGCCTGACAAGAAGATCTTATCCACAGGACGACACAGGATTTTGGAGCCAACACAAGAAAGGTGCTCTGGGAAATGGAGTGAGACCCTGACCCTGGAAACCCACATGGCCAGAAAGGGTGAGGGAGGAAGCCTGGTCTTGGCAGATTGCTTCATTAGTGCATTCTTTCACTTGCTCACTCTACTGAGCCCCCGTGTTGCTGGTTTCTGGGGAAATGATGATTAGTCAAGCCTGGTCCTTGGCCTGGAGAAGCCCATAGCTTAAAAAACAGTCTCCTCTAAGGTTATGTAGTTATGTGTGTCATCTGCTTAAGTGTCACCAAGCTAAGAGGATCATACTTTAGTGGTGAGGCAATGGGGAGCCATGGAGGGCTTCTAAGGCAGACAAGGCATAAGCAGGCCCCAGGTCTGCCCCACCTCACAGGAGCCTGTGCTGGGGGCTGGGCCAGTCAGACTTGCTACCACACGCAGGGTGGCATAAATGAACAATGAGTCCTATTACAAGTGTTATCTATGGGGGGCCTATGAACCAGAGTCAAGTGCTACAGGTACCGGAGACAGAAATGGGGGGGGTGGCGGGGGGGTGGGGAGCTGCACAGCTGCATGTAAATCAATGAAACTAGAACACACCCTCACACCATGAACAAAAAAAACTCAAAATGGCTTAAAGATTTAAACATGAGACAAGATACCACAAAACTCTTAGAAGAGAACACAGGCAAAACACTCTCTGACATCAACCGTACAAATATTTTCTTAGGTCAGTCTCCCAAAGCAATACAAATAAAACCAAAAATAAACCAATGGGACCTAATCAAACTTAAAAGGCTTTGCACAGCAAAGAAAACCATATAAACACACACACACACACACACACACACACACACCTACCTAAAAGACAACCTACCGAACTGGAGAAAATAGTTTCAAACTACGCAACTGACAAGGGCTTAATCTCCAAAATATACAAACAACTCCTACAACTCAGCAGCAAAAAAACAAACAACCCAATTGAAAAATGGGCAGAAGACCTGAATAGACATTTCTCCAGAGACATACAGAGGCCAACAGGAACATGAAAAAATGCTCAACATCACTAATTATTAGAGAAATGCAAATTAAAACTACTATGAGGTACCACCTTGCACCAGTCAGAATGGCCATCATTAGTAAGTACAAATAACAAATGCTGGAGAGGGTGTGGAGAAAAAGGAACCCTCTTACACTGTTGGCGGGATTATAGGTTGGTAAAACCACTATGGGAAACAGTATGGAGGTACCTCAGAAAACTAAATATAGAACTACTATATGATCTAGCAACCCCACTTCTGGGCATATATTCAGATAAAGCCTTCATTGAAAAAGATACGTGCACCCCTATGTTTACTGCAGCACTATTCACAATAGCCAAGGCATGGAAACAACCTAAATGTTCAATGACAAATGAATGGATTAAGAAAAATGTGGTACATATATACAATGGAATACTACTCAGCCATAAAAAAGAACAAAATAATGCCATCTGCAGCAACGTGGATGGAACTAGAGACTCTCATACTAACTGAAGTAAGTCAGAAAGAGAAAAACAAATACCATATGTTATCACTTATATCTGGAATCTAATATACAGCACAAATGAACCTATCTACAGAAAAGAAACAAACTCACGGACATGGAAAACAGACTTGTGGGTGCCAAGGGGGAGGGCAGGGCAGTGGGATGGACTGGGAATGGGATCTACGTGGTTTAGTAGATGCGAACTATTACGTTAGGAGTGGATAAGCAATGATATCCTGCTCTATAGCACAGGGGACTGTGTCTAATCACTTGTGATGGAACGTGATGGAGGATAATGTGAAAAAAGAATATATATATGTATAACTGGGTCACTTTGCTGTACAGCAGAAATTGACAGAACACTGTAAATCAACTAATACAAAATTTTTTTTTTAAAGACAGAAACAGGGTCTGGGGAGCACCAAAGTGTGTGTGTACTTACAGGTACAAACATACATAGTTATACATATATGTACATACACATGCACAGTTCACATGCTAAGCCCTCTAGCAGCCTAAGGACCTGGCCCCTCAGAGTCCCCCATGCCACCCCGGTCAGCAGCTTTTCTCTATAGAGGTGGGGTGGGGATGGAGTACAGGAGTCAAAAGCATTTTTTATCAGGTATGTACATGTGAATGTCTCAGCCAGGAGTCAGGGCACCTGGAGTGGGTGAGGTGAAGAGACTAATAAAATGACAAACAGCAACCCATGTGACAAGAGATACTCAAGCCTTACTGAAGATTCTTCCTTTTTCCGCGAACAAAATGAGGCTTAGCACTTGCCTTTGGATTAGGTCTTTGGACCCAGTGAATGAGAATGGGTCGGGGGTGGCGGCTGGGGAAAGAAAGCCCATTTGAATGTGTATTAAATTAGAAAAGAAGTCACAGGAAGAAAAACTAATTGAGCTAAAAATAAGGCAGCTCCAACATTATTGCTTTACAGAAAACATAACTCCTGCTATGCAGGGAAGCCAAAGCTGTATGAAAAAGAAAATATAAAATTCCCACCTAAAAATAACTAGAGTACTAACATTGACTCACCATTGAGAAATAAGAATTCCTGGAGTTCCCATCGTGGCTCAGTGGTTAATGAATCCAACTAGGAACCATGAGGTTGTGGGTTTGATCCCTGGCTTCGCTCAGTGGGTTAAGGATCCGGCGTTGCCATGAGTTGTGGTGTAGGCCGATGGCTACAGCTCCGATTCGACCCCTAGCCTGGGAACCTCCACATGCCACGGGTGCGGCCCTGGAAAAGACAAAAAGACAAAAAAAAAAAAAAAGAACGAAAGAAGAATTCTTGAAATGAGCCCGAGACTGCAGTCTCACTTGGTAGGGAGGGGCTGCCGCAGTCTGGAATTTAAAGTTCTCTTCCAACTGTGAAGCTGGCAGTAGAGGGCAGAGATCAACTCAAGAGCATTTCTATCTTTTGCCTCAAAGACCTGCAGAAAACTCAGACAAGCAAGCGGAAGGTGGGGTGGGGGTAAGGGGTAAGAGAATGGGCATATCACTTGGGCTGAGGGTCAGGAGCCTACTGAGATCACTGCCAGCAGGTCTGCCAGCAGACCCTGGGTTCCTTGCAGCAACCCTGGCTATAAAGTGACTAAAGATTAGGTGGCTGGTTGCCCTCAGTGGCTCACTTATTTACTAAATCACCCCTTTTCATACTGTTCCTTCATTTTCACATTTTACATTTATATATGGTTGCAGAAACCTAAGGGAACAGGAGAGTAAAAAGTGTCCACAGCTGTAGTTCCCTTTGTGGCTCAAAGGTTAATGAACTTGACTAGGATCCATGAGGATGCCGGTTCGATCCCTGGCCTTGCTCTGTGGGTTGAGGGTCTGGCATTGCCGTGATCTGTGGTGTGGGTCACAGACGTGGCTCAGATCCTGCGTTGCTGTGGCGTGTGGCATAGGCCGGTGCTGCAGCTTCCCAGCTGCAGGCCTAGGAACTTCCATAAGGTGCGGCCTTAAAAAAAGAAAGAAAGAAAGAAAAAAAAGTGACCACACGTTCTGGACTTGACTCTCAAATCCAGGCCATTTCTGAGCTGGGTGTCCCTGGCAAGTCCTGCAACCTCTCTGGGCCTCCAGCTCCTCAGCAGCCAAGTGATGTCTTTCAAACCAAGGAGTAGCAAGGGAAGGGTGCTGTGTGTGAAAATAGTATTGTCTTTTGCCCCTCTCTGTACTTTAGCATATTTCAAACCTTGACAGGCTTAGAATAAATGCAAATACAATGCAAATGATTAACCTTCCATTTCCCCCAATAAGCCCAGTAATGCAGTGCTTCAGTCCCAGGTACCAAACGTGCTGGCAACTTTAATATACCAGTGTGCACATTTTGGAACCAGACTTGAGAGTCTTATGTTCAAGATCTGGCTCTGCCTTTTGCCAGCTCACCCACTTTGGGAGTCGATCTGCCCCAGTAGAGCCTCAGCATCCTCTGGTGTGGAGTGGGGAGAATACTAATATCAACTTCACGGGGCTGTTATAAAATAAAACCAGACAAAGGATATTAAAAAAAAAGCCTTCTAAACCATAAAACTTTACGCAGATGTTAGAGGTTAGAGCAGCATATACATACATGAGCACGGATAGATACACAGCCTTATTTCTAGCTGACATCTTGTATAAATGACTCGCCATTTCATCGGTTTATGTCCACAAAGAGAATATGTCCCATTTCATTTTTCTTTTCTAATATCAGTCATGTACTGGGCCTTTCAGTGATGCTGAACAAACCGAATCAAATTCTATCTCACTATTCGATATTTACCATATTTATCACCAAAAGGAAGAACCCTACGATGCGTGACAAGGTTCCAAAAAAGCACGGTCTGATTCCAGGGTTTAGAAACGTGACACATTTTTTTTTTTTTTTGCACAGCACCTACCACTGAACAATTTGGAAACAATGGGAAAAGGAGTGTCTTTATGTTATCTATAAAGCCCTCAGTAACTGGAACTGAAGCTCTCTTCCTGAGCATTTCATTAAGTATATCATCTGCTGGCGTTTGGCACTCTTCCACTAGCTGGAAACCTACAAAAACTGATGTGGTATGACAGCTGAGTTGGTGCTGCCAGACAAGCTCCTCGCTGGCTCGGAAACAGGGGCGGGGGCGGCGAGATGGAAAGGAGTGGGGGAGGGGGGGTGGCAGCTGTCACATTACAGCTGCCGCCTCCCGGACCCACGCGCACTTCAGATTTCACTCACGTCCCCCCAGTGGAGGCACTGGCCACAGGCCACACGACCGCCAGGGCTCCACGCTCATCCGTCCTCGTGAGACAAAGAGCTGTGCCTCACCAAGATGTCCCAGCCCCCCCGAGGCATTTCTCAACCCCTCCTCAGGGCAAGCGCTCCTCTGGTGGTTAAGCCTGTTGGCTTCTGGGTCCGATACTTCAAACACCCGCCCACCGATGACTCGGAGAAGGTGCTGCTGTTCTGAGCCTTCCTGCCAACTCGGTGAGGCTGGCATTCAGCAGCCCCTTGGCCACTGGCTGCCAGCCTGTAAAACTGCTCCCCTGAGCAGTGGTCACAGTGTGTTCTCTTTTCCTTTTTTTTCTTCTTTTTAGGGCTGTACCCACAGCATATGGAGGTTTCCAGGCTAGGAGTCAAATTGGAGCTGCAGCTGCTGGCCCGCGCCACAGCCACATGGGATCCGAGCCATGTCTGTGACCCACACCACAGCTCACGGCAATGCTGGATCCTTAACCCACTGAGCGAAGCCATGGTCCGAACCCACAACCTTATATGGATACCAGTCAGATTTTTAACCTGCTGAGCCACAACTTCTGTCACAGTGTGTTCGGAGCCTGAGGTACAACAGGGCCTCAGGGGTCCCGCTGAGGAGCCTTCTGTGACCCAAGTCCATGAAAATCTCATCCACCCTCACTGGAACGAAACCTCCCTCTGCCTGGCCTGCTTTTCCTCACTGAGGATGCTGGGGACACCAATAGTGAGAGTAACACTGTAGGGGGCGGGGAAGGGGAAGCAGAGAGAAGCGAGGTGCTCAAAATTCTCTCATCTGCTCTGGAGGGAAGGTCACTACCGTGGGACCCTCGACTGCTCTCCCTTGTATCTGCCAGAAGGAATGGCTCAAGACTAATTACTCTAAGAGCCAAATCATCATCTTAGGCAGATGTTGTTCAACGTCCAATTGGCCCACGCCCAACAGTTCTATACAATAGGTCAAATCATTCTGTTTCCTGGGGGTTTAATTAGCAACTAATTCCTCTTACAGGGCTCACCGGGAAGCTCCTGCTGTTTAAAATGAGGCGTGCTGGGGTGCTTTACGGAGATTTTTCTGTGTGGTACAACCTGAAAGGGCTGTTTCAAAAAACACCCGAGCTGGAGCGACTGTAGCCATTCTGTGAGCCTGCAGGCAGCCAAGAGTCCACAGGTGGAAGCAGACGCAGGCTGGGCCACCTGACCACGGGCTGGATTGAGTGGCTCAGTTTTCAAAGGATCTGAAGCCCACCTCTGCCTTCATGCCCTAAAAGAGCTCCCCAGGCTCTCGCCTGCATGACGGCCTTAGCGCTCGGCTGGGGCTCTCAAGGGAAACAGCTCAAGAGGAGGGAGAAGCCGCACATCGCCAGGACTGCCTCGCGGCCTGGCCAACCCTGGACGGAGGGTCCGTAACCCAGGTCCCATGGCCTGGGAGTGTGTAGGAGCTGTGATTGAGTGCATGGGCGCCCAGGTGGCAGAAACCTGCTTTAAGGACTTAAAACAGTGCAGCAGGGCTTTAGAAAATATTTGGTAGGTCAGCTAACACTTAGGTGAGAGTCTCAAACCCTCATTTCTACACGGCCAGCTGGCTCCCCAGCCTCTAAATACTGGACACATTCAAGCATCACCAAGTCAGCACATTCAGTCTGTGTCAGGCCCTGGCTCAAGGTCACTGTCTGCTCTCCTCTCCATGACCATGACACACCCCACCCCACCCCCCTGCCCCCACCAGCAATGACCTTTCCTTTCAGCTCCCAAAGGCCTTCCAGACCACGCTGAGAGCTCACCTCCTTCAAATGCGGCCCCCCGCGGCGGGGGGCGTTTGGCCCCTCTGCTGCCCACTCTAGCCCTGATGATACATCTTTTCATATGTCAGTCAGCCATACAAGGCCTCGAATCATTTCTTCCAGCGCAGGCTCTAACTGCCACCTAACTCTGTGTCCCCAACTTCTTATCCTCGGCTAATTTTCCAACTTGACCTCAGTTTTTGTTTTTGTTTTTTTTTTGTCTTTTTGCCTTATTAGGGCCACACCTGCAGCATATGGAGGTTCCCAGGCTAGGGGTCTAACAGGAGCTGTAGCCGCCGGCCTTCACCACAGCCACAGCAATGCGGGATCCGAGCCGTGTCTGCAACCTACACTACAGCTCACGGCAACACCGGATCCTTAACCCACTGAGCAAGGCAAGGGATCGAACCTGCCACCTCATGGTTCCTGGTCAGATTCGTTAACCACTGAGCCACAAAGGGAACTCCTTGACCTCAGTTTTAGAGCAGAGGCTCAGTGGGATCCATCTGTGTGCCCCAGGGGCCTGATATGGCCCAGCTGGTGCCAGCAAGGGGTGGGGTGTCAGGGGTCTCAACGAGCTGGATTTGATTCAGTGGAAAGATAAGCTGATGGGTGGGAGGTGGGTGAGCTGCAGAGGACAGTTCAGTAACTCCCAAGCGTCCTTGCGGTAAAGCCCAACTCCATCCAGGGCTTGTAAGTTCTCTATAAGCTAGACATCAAACACCCCACAGCCGCACAGCTCCCCGAGTGCCCTCCACAAGCCTCAAAGCTGCAGCCACACCGGCCACTTGGGGCTTCTCTCTTCACCGCGCATGGCACAGGCTGCCTCTCCCCCTCCCCCACATGGTGCTCATCTCTGAGCTTCCTCAGGACCCGCCTGAGCACCTGTGAAACCACTGGTGGGTCCCCTCCCCCTAGCCTGCTCCTCTGTCAAGACCTGGGTTACGCTGCCCCTCTTGGGAAGCCTTTCCTGCCGCCTCTTCCCTGGGAACCAGAGTGACTGTGTGTCATCTCGGTGGGGACTGCCACCCCACGAAGTGAAGTCCAAAACACTTGGTGCCTGACCCGGGTCCAGGCTGCCTCCCAGAGGGCTCATTTATGTCCTCGGCGGCTTGTACTGAGGGGCTGCAAAATGACTGCTGAGTGGACAGAACGCCCCTGAGGTCTGGCCAGCCCACCCCTACCCCATTCACCTCTTTGTCACCTGAGAGGCCCAGGCAGCGACGGCTGACAGCCCCTCCTCTGAGCCCCGGGCCCACACCTGCCTGCGGTCCCACACCTTTCACTCAGCAAAGAGAGATGAGGCTGAGGCTCTGCTCCTTCACCAAAGGCTGACAGCCAGTCTGTCCAGGGTGAACGGGAGCTTCTGACTGTGTGACAAGCTCAGGTGGGTGAACAGAGAACAGGGCTCTGGGAGCCTGAGGTCACACAGGACCCCAGTGAGGGACAGAGGGGTTGGGGAGGACAGGAGCCACGTTTCCTCCTGGCTCCGGGTACCAACAGAGATGGGAGGCAGGCAAGCCATGCGACAGGCGCCTGCCGCATCTTGCTGGGACAGAGCTTCTTTCCCTTGGAAAGTGACACCCCACTTACCCGCCTTCTTATGAGGGAGAAAACACGATGGGGATTTAGAGTGCTCCTGTGTTCTGAGATCTCAGAGTAACGATTCCAAGGCATCAGTGACCAGCAGCCAGCAGCTCAGAGGGAGGGGGTGAACACTATGGCCAGGGTCAGAGCAGACTGCTCCGTGCTGGCCTGGGACTTCCTGACCACAAATGGCTCCAAAAGCTGTAAACTTCCCCGAACCGCAGACACCCCAGAGACTTGTGCCCTCTCCCCCCCAGAGTGAGGTCAGCTGTCTCTTGTGTCGCCTCCACCTTCAGGAGAGCATGTGCTCCAACAGCCTCAAGATCATTATTTGTTCATTTTTCAGGGACAGACAGGAGACCCAACAGCCCAACAGATTATTATGTTTGCAGCTATCAAACCTGCTTCAGAGGCGAGGCTCACCCACGTGCAGAGGAAAGGCCTGTTTTCATCCCACTTCCAACAAGCTCTTCCTGAGTGCTGAGCCCCGTGCTAGACTCTGGGGAATGACTCGGGCCCTGTCCGAGCTGCTGGGGGAGAGAGGCTCACTAAGGACCCAGAGCAAGACAGAAAAAGGGATGAGAAGCGTCATGTCAGTCCCGTGGGAGCAAAGCGCTGGAGAAGGCTAGTGGGAGAAGGTTCCGGTGAGAACTGACACAGGACAGCAGGAGGGTGTTGGAGGTGTCGGCTGGAGGCCAGGGTCCCTGAGCGCAGCGCAGAGGGGAGTGTGGCTTGAGGAAGCCTGGAAAGTCTGCACTTGGGTCTGTGGGATTCAGTGAAGTCTCTGGGCAGGGGACTAACACCACTGCACCATGTCTGGGAAAACCATCTGGTGACAGCAGGAAGGAGGGATCTGGGAAGGTTGGGCACAGAGGTTGGCTTTCGGCCCCTCACTTGGTCCTGGAAACCTTTCTCCTCTGAGAGCTCCCCTCGTCAAAGGCGAATGACCTGTGCTGCAGGGACACGGGGTACCCGGGAGCTCAAATGCTGCTCCTCTTTACTGAGATGCCGCACATGCAAAATGAACAGCCCTTTTATATATATATATATATATTTTTTTTTTTTTTTTTCTTTTAAGGGAGGTCCCATTGTGGCGCAGTGGAAACAAATCCGACTAGGAACCATGAGGTTGCGGGTTTGATTCCCTGGCCTTGCTCAGTGGGTTAAGGATCCGGCGTTGCTGTGAGCTGTGGTGTAGGTCGCAGACACGGCTCAGATATGGCACTGCTGTGGCTGTGGTGTAAGCCAGCAGCTATAGCTCCGATTAGACCCCTAGCCTGAGAACCATACGCCGCAGGTGCAACCCTAAACAGACAAAAAGCCAAAAGAAAAAAATTTTTTTCTTTTAAGTGGGTAGAGTGAAATTTGCTCCATTTGGAAGCAGGCTGCTCTGGGAAGACATCCCCCAGGGTCTCTAGTGTAACTTCAGCTCGCAAACAGGTATCCAGGGCGCTGAGTAGAAGCTGCTGTCACCAGGTGAAACAGGCCACCCTGCAGAGGTCTGTTCACGATTGGTGACAACCAAACAAAGGCACAGAAGACTGCAGCCTGGCAGGGAGCACCCGCCAGGGCTTCTGTATTGGGGAGATCACGTCCCTGGGCCCAGTGAGATCCGTAAGCTTCTAGTGTGTCTTATTGCTGCCACTGCCACTGCCAGAGGAGACGAGCATGTAAATCACTTCGGAATCGGGTCTAAGCTTTGACCCCAGAGACGGGGACACTGAGGCCCAGAGGGGGCAGAGCCTTGCCCTGCTCAAACCAGGAGTTAGTAGAGCAGCGAGGAGCTCCAGAGTCCTCCAGCTCACAGTCCCTCCTCCAAACCACAACACACTCTCCACCCTGGCCTTGCTCTAACTGGCCACTCAAAGATTTCCCAGATTCTCGATGTAAGTTTACAGCTCTGTGAAGCTAACAAGATGAGCTTGCAAGGCTGGCCCCTCACACGGCCCACTCCCAGAGCAGCGGTTTCTGTTCCTCTCTGCAGCCCCGGGTGCTCAGGACTTGCAGGCGAAAAGTCAAAGAGACACCAGAATGGATGTCCACCCCCAGCAGTGGAGGCGGAAAGAGAAGGAGGCAAGTTAGGGAGTGCGAGACCATTGGCAGACCAAATCAGAGCGCCAGGAACTGAAGGAGACCACAGGATAAAACGGGGCCTCTCACACCATGAGACTATCTGTCCTAGAGTCATGGAGCCAGCCGTTAAAATAGATTCCCTGAGTTCCCGTCGTGGGTCAGTGGCCCATGAGATTGCGGGTTCGATCCCCGGCCTTGCTCAGTGGGTTAAGGATCCGGCATTGCCATGAGCTGTGGTATAGGTTGCAGATGTGGCTTGGATCCCACATTGCTGTGGCTCTGGCGTAGGCCTGCGGCTACAGCTCCTGTTAGACCCCTAGCCTGGGAACCTCCATATGCCACAGGTGGGGCCCAACATAAGGCAAAAAGACAAAAATAATAATAATAATAATAATAATAATACAGATTCCCAGGCCCCAGTGAGCACCAAGGGCCGGGGCCTGGGAATCTGCATTTGCAACATTGCACACCACCTCCCTTGGCTTCCCCATGCGATTATGGCACAAAATGACATTGCAAGGCCCATGTCTTCAGGGCTGCCTGCCCTTCACCTTGACCCAGGGTGGTGGGCAGAGTGTTAGACTGACACTCCTCACGTTTTAGAGACTGGCTGGGGTGAGAGCAGGGCCAAGGGCAGAAAGTCCGGGCGGGTGTCCCACTGAGCCTGCACATCTCCTGCACTGCATACTGCTGCGCTGGTGGACCTGCTCAGAGGCCAGCAGGCTGATCCTGCCTGCAGCACGGGGCTAACTTGTGCATTCCATCCACCTGGGGACTCTAGCTCAACTTGCCCGCCAAGGTCTCTGGGGGCTGCCCTCTCCACAGCCCTGTAATGTGCATGGTACTCTGGGCCAGAATGGCTTTACCTGCCACAGAAGAGCCTCAGAGCAGAAGGGTTGATGGAGCTTCCGAAATGAACCCCAGAAACTGCCCTGTGTGTGCAGAAGCCTGGCTTACGATCATGTTCTGGGTAGGCTCCAGTCCTGGTTTCCTGTGTGACTTCAGGAAAGTACCTTCACCTCTCTGAGTCTTCATCTCCCCACCTACATAATGGGAATAACTTCACGTGCCTTTCCTACCTCCCCAGGGTGATGTGAGAATCAAAGGAGTGATGGAAAAAAAGTTTCCATTGTGGCTCAGCAGTAACGAACCCGACTAGTATCCACAAGGATGTGGGTTTGATCCCTGGCCCCACTCAGTGGGTTATGGATCTGGTGTTGCTGTGAGCAGTGGTGTAGGTCGCAGAGGCAGCTTGGATCCCGAGTTGCTGTGGCTGCGGTGTAGGCTGGCGGCTACAGCTCTGATTTAACCCCTGGCCTGAGAACATCCATATGCTGTGGGTGCAGCCCCCCATCCCAAAAAAAGAAAAAATAAAACAAAACAAAAGAGCATGGATATGTTTAGGACATCAACACTAACACAAAAACTATGGATATACGGTTTTCTACTGTTCTTTTTTTTTTAAGCATCAAGAAAAGGTGTGTTCTTTTCTTCCAGTGTTAGAGATCAGAGGTAAGTGGGCATTCTTTTTCAGCAGCAGGCAAGAAAGCACCTGCATGGCTTCTACCTGGCTGGCCCCTTTCTCAGGAAAAAGAAGCCAGGGGTTCTTGGTAGGCGACTCTGAATGCGCCTTTCATAATTTTGAAATCTTCAGTGCGTGTGTACCGTTGATGTCAGTACTTACAAAGGGAGAGGGAACCACCCCTGTCAGGAGAGGAGATAATTGTCCAGCACATCTCCGTGCAGAGGCACTGTCATATAATTAAAGACGATAATTATAGTTCTGTGTCTAGTGTCAAACCTGGGGCTCTCTCCAGACACGGCTGCACCTCTCCTCGCCCTGGGTGTGAAAACACAGGCTCTCTGAGAATGGGGAGGGCCTGGGCACCCCTCTCCCTTGCTTCAGGTGGCTTCTGTGGGCCCAGCCCTTTAGATAGTTTGACCTGGAAGCCTCAGCCAGGAGAGCTGGGTCCTCTGCAGTCCTGCCTCACTGCAGGATGAGACCAGGTACCGGGGTGGGGGGGGGACGGACCCAAGGACGACAGGCAGCCCCTGGCCTAAGAGCAGGAAGGATGGCCAGCTGGCCCCTGAGGGAACCCAGGTTGGTTCCCCCGAAGGCCATGCACTCACTTTGCCGGCACACAGGGCTCTCTCCTACGGAGGCCACCAAAGGAGCCAGAACGCTAACCTAAGCACCCAGCAGTTCACCCACGCTTCCCCACGAGGCCTCTGTAGATACAAGGTGGTCCCTCCCTTCCCGCCTGTGGGCTCTGGAGGGCAGGAGTGGCTGTGATTGCCTTTATTCCCCACGACCCCTTCCACAAGCCTAGCTGAGCATGGGCGCTGGAAGAAAGGGGCAGGACAGGGACTGACGCGATACAAGAAGCCAGCACTGGAGGTGAAGTCCCGAGACTTGAGCACACGCTGGGTGGCCCTACGCAGGCTACCTCCATCCCCTAGTTTGCAGTTTCTCTGCCTTGACAACGAGAATCACAGGGCTGCCTCCAGGGTCATTCTGAGGATGGAATGAGATAATGTCTAAGAAAGCGCTTTATAGTCAGTAAAAGGAGAAGTAAACATAAACTGTGACCACAATCATCCCACGTGCGTAACTGAAAGCCAGGTCCTGGCAAAAATGAGAGAAAGGCCAACAAACCTGACAATATTAATTAGAAATATTCACAGACCCACAGATTTCCCGAAGCAAAGACGTTTTCCTTGTAGCCTCTTCAGTCCCAGACAAGGAAGAGACATTACTCCCTGTACCCAGGGCCCCGCAGGCAGAGCGACAGAATGACCTAGACGGGCGCTGGCGAGGAAGGCAGGGGCGGGGGTGGCGGTGCATTTCATTCTCCTCTGTGGCTGGACAGAAGTGACGACTCCCAAAGCCACCGTAAAGCCTAAGGGATGCATTCAGGAGGAAGATGGGTACAGAGCTCCCCAGACACAAGGGGGCACTGACTGCAGGGAGGCTTGGATCACTTTCAGAACCACACTGTGAGGACTGGAAGGAACCCTGGGCTAGGACCTCACCTGTCCACCGCTCACTGGGCAGCCCCCGCCCAGCCTGCCCAGAGACCTTCCGTTTCTTCACCTACAGAACAAGAAGGCAACCAAACAGTCCCCCAGTCGAGTATGGCTCTAAAATCCTCACCCTGCAAAGGATGATTTCTACAGAGGAGAAAAGTTTCAACACCTGAGTTTAAGCTTTTCAAACAGCAGCACACACAGTTCAAGTCAAAGTCAGCTAAAAACAGATGGAGGATTTTTAGATGAAGCACTGGTTCCAGCAGACCCCAAGACTAGGTGTCAAGTCCCCGGGAGGCTGGGAGGCCTGAGGGTTTCACTGAACTAAAGCTGATTCTTCGGCTCTGTCCTTTTCCCTCGAATGTTCAGGACTGAGGCAGGGCCAGGGCTGGGGCCCAAAAGGCAGCCCGGTGCTTTTCATTAGCACTAGCAGCCTTGGGAATTTACAGCAAATCTTCGTGCAGATGAAAATTAGTTTTAGGACTAGGGGGCAAACAGGCTGAGTATATTAATAATAAACAAACCCTTCCTCCTAATTTCTGGGTGTAAATTACGAAAATAATGAAAATATCACCGAGTTTCCTCTGAGGCTCAATTCAGCAAAGTTCCTTTGTATGAAAGCCTAGGCTGACCTGGGGATGGGGGTCGGGGCCGAGCAGAGGTGGGCGCTTTCCACAATCCTAAGCAAAACACAGACAGAAGCAGCCCGCAGCTCCTCCTTGCAGGCCTCCCCGGAGCAGGGGACTGGGCCATGCCACAGCCCCCAACCCCCAGCCTTTGTTCCTACCATTCTTCCCAGCCCAGTGCCAGGTGTAGGAGTCTGGTTTTTTGTTTTTTGTTTTTTTTTTTTCATCTTTCTAGGGCCATACCCATGGCATATAGAGGTTCCCAGGCTAGGGATCTAATTGGAGCTGTTGCTGCCAGCCTACACCACAGCCACAGCAAGGCCAGATCCGAACTGAGTCTGTGACCTACACCACAGCTCACAGCTATGCCGGATCCTTAACCCACGGAGCAAGGCCAGCTATCAAACCTGCGCTCTCATGGATGCTAGTCAGATTCGTTTCCGCTGAGCCACGACAGGAACTCCAAGGACTCTGTTCTAATTCCTACAGTCCCCAACCCAAGAAGATCAGGCTGCACCCTCCCCTGCAGCCCCCAGCTACTCACTTCCGTGCCCACACCTGACATCCTCAATCACTGATGCAGTTACACAGCACGCGCGACCTCCCGATGGAAAGGCCAGGTGGGCTCAAAACTCACGGCACAATAGCTGCTCAACAGATGCTGGACAAAGCCCCCTCTTGGGCTTCACCTTGAAGGGCGGGGCTGCCCCTCCTTTACTTACAGGCTCTGGCACTGCTCCCCACCCCCCAAGAGCAGCTGGACCCAACATTAACTCTTTCCTTGGGAGACGCTCTGCAGAAGTAGCTCTGAGCTAGGGAATGGGAATACAGTCCCAGAAGGGCCAAGGAAGGTGGCGGGAGAGTGGGGAGGGGGCACTGCCACCCCCTAGATGTTTTTTGGTTTTGCTGAGTTGTGAGGTTGTTGCCAGATCAACCCTTCTCCTACTTCAGGTTTCTGCTTTTTGTCACGAGAAGGGTGGGAGCTGGCCCTCACACGGATTCATCCAGTCTGACCCCACAGTAGCCTGTCTCGTCTCCCCCATCCTCAGACCCGCAGTGTTTCCCCAGCCAGAGGTCCTCCCCTGTCGCACTGACCACCTGCCCCGCCCCTGCCTGGCCTTGGAACACAGTTCCCAGGACACCAGAATCAACCTCCTCGTGGCCCCTGGCTGTCGTTCCAGCCTGTGCACCTGCTTTCTCACCAGTAAAACGGAAACAACCCATGTCCTGCCTCCCTGGGCCTTAGGGAGGCTGAGGAGGGAGCTCTGGTGGGCAGGGTTTCTGATTAGATAATGATAGTTCTGAATTAGAATCACGGGAGTTTGGGGGAAAAAAGCTGGTGATGGGGGATGGAAAGGCTTCGAGGAAAGGCGACCCTAAGCTGGCAGGGCAGGCAGGATGGGGTTAGATGGGAGGGCAGGGCATGAGCTGGAATGCAGGGAAGAACTGGACAACAGTAGACCCCCCCCCCCCGACTCGGGACCGTGCCGGCCTGCTGGCTGGGCAGGTCAGGTGGGTCAGAGGTGCCCAGCTTCGGCAGGCAGGAGGCTGGTGCTGAAGAAAGGCATGAGGAAGGCTGGTCGCGAGAGGGCTCAGACACTTGGGCATCTAGCTAGAGGGGAGAGGGAGGGGCAGCCAGCAGATCCAAGGGACAAGGGAGGGCAACAAGGACAGTGTGGACTGAAAGGACCCCAATCTGGAGATCTCTGACGCTGGAGCTCAGGGACACGAGTGTGCATTTGAGTCCCTGCACGGAGACCCGAGGCAGGGGGTGGGCTGAGCCCAGGATCAGAGAGAGGAACATGGGCCCCCCACTGGCCAGGACCGAGGGGTGAGCTGGCTGGGGACTTGAGACCCAGCGAGACCCAGCTCGGGACGGCAAAGCCTGTAATCTTGGGGGAAGAGGTCACCAATCATTTCACAACACTCGACCCAAACCAGCACATTCTGACCTGGGGACATTCTCCACTGGAAAGTTCCAGGCCACCATCTCAAACACTGGGCACTGACAGTCTGAGGGCAAGAGCTCCAAGCCCTGTGGTCCCTGCCCTCCAAGGGCCCCCAACCCAGCAGATAAATTGCAATACATTGTGGAAACGCTGCATCAGCATGACCACAGTGATTGTGGGGCCTGATCAGGGAGGACCCACAGTGAGGCTCGGGTACCAGGAGGTAGCCCCTTCTCCAGGGCATCATTTTTTAGGTCACCAAGTACAGTTAGAAGTCTGCATTCTGGAAGGGAGGGAAAAGTGGCATTTTATTTATTTATGCTCACAGTTTAAAATTTTTTTTTTTTTTAAGGGTTGAATGTGCAACATATAAGTTTCAAGGCTAGGCATTGAATCAGAGCTACAGCTGCCAGCCTACACCACAGCCACAGCAACACAGGATCTGAGCTGCATCTGTAACCTACACCACAGCTCACGGCAATGCTGGATCCTTAACCCACTGAGCGAGGCCAGGGATCAAACGGGCTTCCTAGAGGAGGAGGAGGAGGAGGGGGAGGG